>SHCU01000255.1:96927-136169 GCA_004307685.1 Ceratina australensis | reverse complement strand
CGTTGATACATTTGGGCTCCCGATTTATTTTCAAACCGATAGTAGCTGTCATAAATAATAATTATATATAATTGGTAATTGGTATAATAATATATTGGTATTGGTATAATAATATTGGTATAATAATTCAACTATATATATATATGTAATTGTTCCGAAAAGTGACTTGCACTCACTACGACTTTCACCCTGTTAACTTTCTACTTGCTCTTAGATTTTTCAAACGCTACCCGATACTTGTGAACGGGATTGTACCGAGGCAACGCGAAATGATTGATGAACTTTTCGACGTTTCCTCGACGAGCAATCGATTCACCGCCCGCTCATCTTCGTGCATTCATTTGCAAACGCGTGGACACCTACATACGTATGGATGCATACGAGCGGGAAGAAAAATTTACATAAGCGTATGTATCTCTACGTGTACCGTTTCGCGCGAGCCACGGGGGAAAAAAGAACCCTTTAGCGGCGGGTGTAAACGCTGCGGGTCCCTTTCCTGCCGTGAATAATCTCGCGCCGAGCGTAAAGGTAATTGCCGCAATCATTTTACTCGCTCCCGTTCGGATGGGAACTGTTACCCATTGTGTAAAAACATTCGCGTAACCTACGAATTCTGACTAATAAATGCGCATTTTTCAACGACTCGTTCGCCGGCTTTAAGTAACTGTACAACTCGAATCTATAATTTTGTTTCAGGCCTCAGATCGTTTTATTAATTTAACCTTCTATGGCTCCATGTAGCTTTCAGGTCACATTCTAATTTATCATCATTTTATCAGTTTTCATACGCAGAAGTGTATACATGTAAACATTATAGGCCGTCGTTACCTGAAAGTCACATAGCGAATGTACCGAGATATTTAATCTTTTTCATCTGCATATATATAAGTTTATAACGGCTGATTTTTCGTTCCTTTAATTTCTTGCGATTTAAAACAAAAATTCGGCCCATAGAGGGTTAATTCAATTTGTATGAAATCGTATCGCGTTCGTAGAAACAAATTGCAGAAAACTCTCAATGTGCCAATTGTTAATTAATCGAGGGATCGCTTCAAGAAGGAATTACGAATTACCCTATAATTCGTTGGAATCCTGTAACGATAGAGGGACAACCGCGTCGAGAGCGACGTTGGAACGTTTGCGAGGAGCGAATAAACCGGAAGTACGGCCGCGTGCTCGCACGAAGTTTCATTCAGGCTCCGCTTCCAGGTTTTAAACTGGCCTCTCCTCGCGCCGACCTCATCCTCCTCTCCCATTTTCCCGGCGTGTTCCGTCGAACAATGGAAGAGGCCCCCGGTGCCGTGCAGTAATGCACGCCTCAGGGTGATTAATAATTCTAGGAGCAGCCGCCGAGATCCCGAAACGCTTCCTGTCTCGCCTTCAAGGATTCCTCTCGGTCGTTTAACAAAAAATTGCTTAAATTATATCACGCGTGTTCTTCCATCGAAGAAACTCTCAACGCGAATTATTGCGCATTAAAACGAACTTTAATGAATTTAACCATTTAATTTTGGCAATTATTGTACGAAGTATTTAACACTAGATTGCCCAAGGCAGTCATTTTGACTGCTCTTTAGTTTCAGTCAGAAAAAAATTATGTATATAGTGATACAATTCCTTAGTAATTTTTTGTATTCTTAATATTTACTAATAACCTGTTTTATAACTGTATAAGAAAATATTACAAATTAATTTTAAATAAACTTCTTTATACATTAGTTATTCTTTCACAATGAAGTCATTTCGACTGCATGTGTGCAATATAAGTACATGCTAAGTTTCAGTCAGAAAAAATTATATATATAATGATACAATTCCTTAGCAATTTTTTGTATTCTTAATATTTAATAATAACCTGTTTTATAACTGTATAAGAAAATATTACAGATTAATTTTAAATAAATTTCTTTATACATTAGTTATTCTTTCACAATGAAGTCATTTCGACTGCTTGTGGGCAATATAAGTACATGCTAAGTTTCAGTCAGAAAAAATTATATATATAATGATACAATTCCTTAGTAATTTTTTGTATTCTTAATATTTACTAATAACCTGTTTTATAACTGTCTAAGAAAATATTACAGATTAATTTTAAATAAATTTCTTTATACATTAGTTATTCTTTCACAATGAAGTCATTTCGACTGCTTGTGGGCAATATAAGTACATGCTAAGTTTCAGTCAGAAAAAATTATATATATAATGATACAATTCCTTAGTAATTTTTTGTATTCTTAATATTTACTAATAACCTGTCTTATAACTGTCTAAGAAAATATTACCAATTAATTTTAAATAAATTTCTTTATACATTAGTTATTCTTTCACAATGAAGTCATTTCGACTGCTTGTGGGCAATATAGGTACATGCTAAGTTTCAGTCTTTCTAGCGTTAACAAGCAAAATTTTCGACGATTCCTGATCTCGTAATAACGTGTATTGCGCGCGCGTAATGTATTTGACTTTACTGATGCAACGGACCGGGCAATTTATTTGGAGTCCGAGACAATTTCGAGGCTCCGCTCGGTAGCGCAGCTAGTTACGCCTCAGACAGAATCGTAAATTTACGGTCGGCGTGGCACGAGACGGAAGCAAGGGGAGCATCAGGTGCGAGCGGAATTATGGACCCACCTGCCTTTGTGCCGGGCGTTATCCCCTACGTTCTATCACTCGTACGTAAGTGTGTACGCGTTTGCACACGTCGTTCTCTCTGCCGGAAAAATGTACGTACGCGTTGGCGGCTCGGGTAAACATAGATACGGCTACGAGATATTTCCAACAAGAATTTCGGTATTCTTAACGATAATAATTATTGGAAACGTTTCCGTGCAGGAATACCCGGCGTGGTGAATAATGAATCGGAACGGGCGAAACTACTCGAATAATCGGCGCTGCGGATAGGAAACTCGGCAAATAGTCGCGGGCCGGGTTTACCCAGGCCGCCCACGCCACTCCGGGGGCCTCTATCTCGCATCTCGCATCGGGAACATGAAAAATTTATGCGGGAAGTGACGCGGGTTCGTGCATCGCGTGCTCACCCCGCGAGATTATGCTGTACGCTTAATACGACGTATATTAATACGCTGCGATATCTAATACATAAAATTCAACGAATAATATCGAAATTACAAATGATTAAAATTATAGAACGTCATTTATAAAATTCAATTCGTTTAACACTAGAAAGACTGGCACTTAGTATATACCTATATTGCCTGAAAGCAGTCAAAATGACTTGATTGTGAAAGAATAACTAACGCGTAAAGAAATTTATCTAAAATTGATTTTTAATATTTTCTTATAATATTTACAGTTATTAAACAGACTATTAGTAAATATTAACAATAAACAAAATTCCTAAGGAATTATATTATTATATACATAATTTTCCTGATTGAAACTAAACAGCGGTCAAAATGAGTTCCTTAGGCAATCTAGTGTTAATGTCTGTAATTTAATTTCAGCATAAATCTTTGGATTCCTTCGACCGCGATGGAAGTGCTCGCGGCTGAAGGGTTAATAGCTCGTTACAATAAATTATGAGATAGAATCGAATGGCATTGCGGAAAACTGATAATACGGGCAGGCATAAGGCAGAAGCTAGTCGCGTGTCTCCGCACGTGGGAGGAGGTTAAGGACAGCCACGCGGGACACGAAATGAGTTAAAAATATCGTTCGCCAAACAGCGCGATCGATTCGTGGGGCTCGCTGCTGCTGCTTACAGCTTGGCCCGACGATTTGGCTTTCCTCGGATTAAAAGATTCTTAACTGCTCGTCGATACAGTTGGTAACGTGTAATTATCGTGCGATCGCGAGTCGCCGGTTTCACGTCGAAGCTGCATTGCGGCTCGTTTGGAATTCGGCCTCGTCTTTATTTTTTCACGAGCCGAGCGTTACCGTGATTCTGGCGAGCAAACGGAACAATCGTAACGGCGATAAAATATAGAGATGCTTTCATAGGCTACGAACTACGGTTTCGAATTTTTCCTGCGAAACAGGAGAGCGCGGGTTGAGCGTTGAACTTCTCGTTATTGCGTGATGGCATCGATAAAAATTACACGGTCACGGGTGGTTCGTATCGGAACAACGTGAGTTAGTTAGTCCTGAGCCCAGGACTCTGTTGATTCTAGATTGCGCGGAATCATTTAGATAATGTTAACCAACAGCCAGGAATAATTAGCTGGTTTAAATACTAATTCTTTAAGATACCAGATAGCCGAGGGCGCGCGACTTTTAAATCCGATCTCGGCCGGCTTTACAGAACAGATTTCTTATCTCCGTCCATGGGAAATGATGGACGGCAACGTAACACGGAAGCGTCTTAACTTCCTCTTTTGTTTTGTTTTTTTTTACCCGACGCACGGAATTAACTTTTCGTCTGATCTATGCTCGCGAAGCGAAGTAATTTGTTTCCGTAATCAATTCTTAATTATTACGGTACTACGCAAAAGACTTTTTTTTTAATTAATCTAAGAGAGAGGAAGCGACAATCGAGTTATTTTCTGTTCGAAACTGTAGGAAGTTTTTAGGCGCAATGAGATAGTTGCACCGTAATTCGGTGGACTGTACGTGGTAGGACTAGCCTGAGAAGAAAAGAAAGGCAGGTGGTGGCGTGCAACGATAGGCCCGGTCGGGGCACTACCGGCGTGATCCATAATGGTGGCGGGTGGCGGTCTTGTGTACACGAGGGGCTGGCATGGCAACGGGGTCGATAAATAGCCCGGCACGGCACCGACTTCCGATTTTCATCGGCGATACCCAAGCGCCGGTTCGCGCGATTCCCTGCAACGGCATTCTCGAGGTATTAACAATTCCCTGTTTAATCAAATTCATCGGCTCGAACGTATCGCACGAACTGATCGTCGATTTTATAGAAAATTTAATTCGCTATCAATCAGTTTATATTAAATATCGATTGATTTATCTCTTGATTAGTTATTCGTATTTCTACGGAGATAATTGTACAGGTGAGCGAAATAGGGAACCCGCAGCCAGTCCCGCTGGAACGTGCCCCGTCCGTATTTAGAAATTTAGTTCATTATGCGAGCAGCATTTTTTTATTTCGCCCGGGACGCGCACCTGCCTTAGATAACGAGAGCCCGTATCGCGACAGGTTGCAAATGCGGGGGTTACCAGCCGCAAATTAACGCTCTCCTTTTTCTCCCGTTGTCGTTCGCGGATTAAGCGTCACGCGAGCCTCCGAGAGGATAAGAGAAACGACAGCTGCGACTTCCTTCACGCGTTATCCCTCAATTCTTTCTGGCCTTTCGATTTTACTTGTTAATTAACACCTCTTCTCGTCGCGATTTATAGCTCGGCTTTGAAGCGATTTTCGTCTCGATAAATAAAAATATTGAAACTTATATCCTTCCGATGCAAGCACGGAATTGTCGAATCAATCCTGTTTTCAGAGATTGTTAAGAGATTCCCATTGACGTCATAGCATGCAGACTAAGATCAAGGTTTCTTAACACCTACGTGTGAATTGAAAAACCAATCGAAAATGATATTAAACTTTGCTCAAGTATTCTTGTGGTATTTTTTTTTTTTTTTATGATCTAGCGGGTTAGGATGACAGGGAAATGAAAATAGTTAGACGTTCACATGTTTATTGACGCTCCATTTACATACAAGAATACAATAAATAGTTGTAGGTAAGAATTCGAAAGAAATCGAGTTGGATCGACGACGCCGCTGGTTGAATCTCCGGTTACTCCGGCGGATCTTCTGCGTTCACTTTCACCGATCGAAACGAAAGGTGCGATAGTCCAGAAACGAGTTCGGTTTAGATATCGACTTGGTATCCAGCAAGTGATGGCATTGCAAGATCCACGATTATACACTGCACATCTGTGAATTCTTCCAGTGCCAAGACCCGCCAGAACCCGTTCCGTCCTTCGTCCGAGTATCCTCTTACACTCTTCCCTTTTGCATAATGCGCGTTACAAGAGATTATATACATTGTAAAAATTCCAACGCGAGGTACGAGTTATGGTATTATAAAACCATTAGATTTATTCTCGAAATCCGACTACTCTCCTCTCCGCTGCACGGTGGTGGCATAGGTCTCATGCGTCAATGCTTGAGCAATACGTTTCGCACACGTGCTTCCTGCTGCTGTATGCCGTTTCCCAAACTATACATAGAATATACTTTTAGTAGACAAAGTTACTCCGGCGGAACCGTTAAGTAATTCTCGGCACGGTGCAAAAAGTATACTGATTTACGTCATTAGCTTTACGTTCACTTTTCCTTTATCTAGCAGCTGGCTCGAGATTAGAAAAACTGCCGCGGGTTTCACCCGGTAATAAAATGCGAAAATCGCTGATTACACGCAGGAATGTAAAAATGAGATCTCAGCGATGGATGAGATCACTGCAGGGTATTATAGTTAATTTTCTTGTTCGCTTTACTCGCGTACTCGCGAATTAAAAGTCGGGAGAGATATCTGATCGGTGTCAACGTCTCCCGAATTCGATTTTTTCTCCTGCGTGGACAGCGGATTTCGCAAGCGATTTGCGAAACGGGCGCGGAACGATTTAGCCCCACCGGTGGGGATCGGAATCGATCACGAATCGAATTGAAAGTCAAATGAACCGATTTCGCGGGACTGATCTGGGCACGAATGCCAGTTTTGAATAATGACCGAACGGCTCTGAATAATACGCTGCAGCTCGGATAGAGCAGTGTCGTGAGTGGCTACGGAAAATATTAGCATGACGCATTTCTACCTCGATATCTCAATGTTTCCTGAATTCTAATACATGCTGATTGAAGTAGCTGTTTTAAAAGTCATTAAATTGTTTTCTTATCAATTTTCTGTAACAACGGTACAGCGAACGATAAATAATTGTAACTTCGTTTCGACGCGAGGATCAACGATTTTTATTCGGCGCTCAGTTAGTCGATCGATTCGTGCTAAACGAATTTAGTTCGCGAGTTAACAAGGTACGCGTGATCCACGAATAGTTAAGCGAATTAATTGAAGTTACGCAATTATTTGCTCGCAGCTGAATGGAGTAACCTGCGGCTGTTAAAGGTATATTACATTCGGCAAGGTGTGTATCGAGAGATCGAGAGAGTGCACAATCAATGGCAATTATCACGGCTGCGCAAAAAGGCTGCCTGGAGGCCGTTTATAGTGCATGACGAGCGACAATAAACGATTCCGCGATAGAATCGCATGCAACTTTTTTCGTTTCCGGCTTTCCGTTTCGATTTCAAACCACGCCCTGGCAATAACCCGATCGTGCCGATAAGCCAAATGAAAATGCATCGACCGAAGAAGAGAAATAGAGGAGTTGCATTCTTAAAATTCTACCGTTCACTCGTTCCAAAGAATTAACTTGACAATAGAATAGCTCTGACACTTAAGCACTTATTTAAAACACTTCACCTAAGTAAGAAAACTACTAATTTACAGAAAATTATCGTTTACATTTAATCAGTGATAGCGAGAAACAAAAATAGCGTCTGAATCGTCGTACCACGTGCCCGAAGATCCCACGTGCTTTTACGCTACTTAAATATTCTACTGTTAAAAATCTGATCGACAGCTCAACTCGATGGATGCATAGCCGAATTGCTTAGAAAATTACAAGTGAAAGATAATCGTTGCGAAACCTAGATCGGCTGTTTCGTCACCTAATTTCGTCACTAATCGGCGCGGTTTACAAAACAAGCTGATAGAATTCGAGTTAATGAAACGTCGAACGAAACCGTCGTATCATTATGTTTCGAGAGCCGCGTTCGCGTGTAACGGAACGAGAAACGGCGCACCGGGCGAGCGCGTGACGCAAACTGAACACGAAAAACCGGCTGTAGCGTCGAGTCTCGTCATTGTCGTCACGAGGCCTGAGCCGGCAGTCGGTTCCGCCGAGTTCCACGGAAACCACGAGACTGAAACCGTCGAGACCCTCTCCAGACCCGGCTATCCCGCCCCCGTTTCACAACCCTCCTTCTCTCTCTCTCTCTCTCTCTATTTTCCTCTCTCTTCTTTGCCCACGTTTCTCCCCTCGATTCGACCACGTCTTCTTTGACCCTTTTTCCCTATCCACCTTTTTATACGCATATTGTTACCCACCAGTGGTTGCAACTATCCTGTCAATTCCAAACCCTCTTATCAAACAATTTAAATAATTCTTTCATTTCTTAGTATAACAATTCTTTAAATTGTGTTCTAAGAAATGAGAAACTTAAATGATTGATATTGTTACCCTGGTGATTGGAATAATCCTATCACTTAATTCCAAACCCTCTTATCAAACATGTCAATTTAAATTCTCTTGTTTATTAATATAATAATCTCTCCAATTGTATTCTAAGAAATGAGAAACTTAAATGATTGATATTGTTACCCTGGTGGTTGGAATAATCCTATCACTTAATTCCAAACCCTCTTATCAAACATCTCAATGTAAATTCTCTTATTTATTAATATAATAATCCCTTCAATTGTATTCTAAGAAATGAGAAACTTAAATGATTGACATTGTTAGCCTGGTGGTTGGAATAATCCTATCACTTAATTCCAAACCCTCTTATCAAACATCTCAATGTAAATTCTCTTATTTATCAATATAATAATCCCTTCAATTGTATTCTAAGAAATGAGAAACTTAAATGATTGATATTGTTACCCTGGTGGTTGCAATAATCCTATCACTCGATTCCATCCCTCTTACCAAACATCTCAATTTCAATTCTCTTATTTATTAATACAACAATTTTAAAAACCGTGTTCTAAGAATCGAAAAACCTGAACTTCGATGTAATAATTTGACCGTTTGAAATTGAGCACGAACAACCCTCTACGGTCGCAGCTGGCATCTAAAAAGTAATTCTCCTATCGGAACCCCAACCGCGTAGGTTTCTCGTAATCGTTACAATCTGTTGTTGGGCCGCGCGAACCGTTTAAAAATTCTCACCTGGCCTCACTCTTAATCTCCCTCTCTCTCTCTCAATGTCCTCCCCTTGTTTTTCGCACGACTTTCGGCGGCCGACGGCTGACCGAGACTGACGAGCCACCGCCGCGAGCGAGCATGTCCGCGGGGGTGCTCGGCTGCCGCGGCTGCGCCCCTTTTTTCGTCTGGCAACTCACCACCAACCAGCCCCCACCATCTCCGCGGCTAATTTCCCTGGCTGATGTTCCCCGTTCTCGAGTTTTTCATCCGGAAGGTAATTTGTCATTGACTTCTTGTCAAATTGTTTCCAATCATTCCTTGTCCGCGTTTTCTTGTTTCAAACGTTAAAGCCTGATACGGTTCGGGATGATAGGGACGCCGTGCTCGTACCGCTTCTAATTGATGTTTGCGTATAATAAAACGCACGGTTCTTCAGATAAGATTGATAAGAGCGCGCGTTTTGCGTAATGCCACGGAATGAATAATGAACTCGGCCGATCTCGAGATTTCTAATGACACTTCCTACCGGCGTGACAAATGGTCATAAAAATGTCGTGGGAAATCGATGAATTCTTGATCCGTAAGTGCATCTTGATGTAAGTGCATCGGAACACGTTCAGAAGCGACGGTCACCGTTTGTACCGAGTTCCTACAGTGGTCGAAGTTCCGTTTGTTTGAACGGCAGCACGTAAGTTTGTAATTATCGGTCGCTTCGCGTTTTGTTGTAACGCGTCCACCCACGCCTCGGGGAACTTTTATGCCCCTTCCGAGAAACTGTAAATAAATTATCCGAACGTTATCGCCGGTTTTATCTATTCTACGAATATTTTATCCAACCGCTCTTTCTCGGAGAACCTCGCCGAACAATATTCTCGCGTTTACGTAACACTTCTGTTTTGAATCTTCTGAATCATCTGAAAATTATTTTCCGTTCCGTTTCGGTTGACCGGGAGAGCGGTCTTTCTTAAAAGAAATGCAACCGCGGTTTCCAAAAAGTGTTTCGTGGAAAGCGTCGAGAAAGGAGGTACGCGATTCCATTTCACGAAACTGGAACGTCCACCCACGCGTTTCTATCCAGGATCGATAGTAACACATCGCTCGGGCTACACTATTACCGTTCGCATAATCAATACGAGGCGATGTGTCTGTAATAGGAGCGAAAGACCGCTTGTAAACTGGACGCGGTTAGAAACCGAGGGACAAGAATACCGATGACAGATCGTTGACGAGAAGCTCGGGGGGTGGTTCGAGTCTACCTTCGGTCATCGCGATGGGGAACTAGAATTGTAATTTAGAACCTCGGTTTTCAAACACCTCTCGTAATTCATGACACGGGGAAAGTGACATGTTCGCGTAGAAAGAGTTGCAGATAAAAATCATAATAAAAGATTGTTTTCTAATTAATTTATAAGGAGGACACGGTAACGTTAAATGATTATGAAAATTCATGGCTTCGTTGAAGATGAGGTAACGTGTAATTAGAGATTGCATGGAACCAATTATCTCGTTAAGCAGCTCATCAAACGTATGGACACTTGCTATTCATAATTGAATTTCATATTAAAACGAAACTAAATTTTATTGCTTGTAGCGAATAATATCGAAGAATACAATTTGCCCGGGTAAACGAGCATGAAAATTGTATGGAATTAAACTCGCTAATTAATGAATTCGCGTTAAATTGATCCTAACTGGGTTAATAGCGAGGGAAATTAATTAGACCGTGTCTATTACGAAAATCAACTGATTTGTGGGATACAACGGTGCTTTTTCAGCTCGAGCAAAATTACAACGCGGCGTGTCTGTAAATTGGAAATGGAATTTATGGAAATTCGGTAAAACCAATTAATTCGTTGCAACGTCGGAACATTGGACGAAGAATAATTCTACGACTGCTTCGTTTGTAAACAGTTGATCGGCCGTGAGAAGCGACCATCTGGCGATAAGTTTTACCGGCTAAGGGTAGATCCATTTAACTGTGCTACAAATTTCGTTGTTTCTTTTATTCAAATTCGTTAATTGACAGTTTTAAGTTCAATGAAAATGTGTTATTAAAATCATGAAATATTTTCAAAAATAATAACATAGGTGTTCTTGTCTGAAATGTTACCGACTTACCCTCGTCATCCCTTAGCGCGGAAATCGATACTCGTCAGAAATGCATATAACGTCTTTGAAAAAACATCGTTAATTAAAGCTCGGAAAATGAGATGAAATCGCAGAGGGAAACGAGTTCTGATTCACTGTCTGCCATGGTGGCAACAGAAACTTTAATCTCGTCGATCGGAGCGGTTCGCACGGCCTGTAACGGTGCCGGATTCCCCCGGGATCGCTCTTACGTTTCAAGCGAATCTCGCGATGCAAATTCGTCGTACGTTTCCGCGGAGTTCAACCGGAGTTCACGTTTACGCGAACAGTTAGTTCGTTCCAACAAAATTCCGATCCAGTTTGACAGAACTCGCGTGGACTTCGAACTATCCACCGCGGGGTTTAACACTATTTCTACCGCGATTTTGTGTACACCTATTTCGAACCATACGCACATATTTAAATCCAGGATGATGGATCCAGGAAAATGATATCGCTGAATTAATTTAACAACTATTATAAGAAAAAAATTAATTGTGGAGAAATGATTAAACTTAGTGAGTAATGTTCAGTTGAAATTTGAAAGATGTCTTTTGACACAGCATGGTAGAAATAGTGTTAAATCGAGAGATCATAAAATGTATTCGTCTGGAAACGTGTATTCAATAAAAATGTCATAATTGATCTGCGAAGAGTTGTGGATGGAAGGGAGTTGCGAAAGCAAGAGGAATGACGGATCATCGTCCCCAGCAACAGATATTGATCAATCGGTGTTCCATATTCGAGCAGAGAGCTTGCGAAATCGGTTTGCACAGAATCAGCGCACTTGAAATTTCTGCGGACATATAAGACTCGATGGAAAGCAACTGGGCTCAAGTACTGTACAAACTCATTTTTTCGAGACGAGACCCGTTCAATCGGTTGTTTCACGCTCTCACAAATATTCTTCACGCCTTGCACTTAAACCTATGGTCTATCGCTCTATTGTACCGTGCAATTAATCTCATTTTTATTTTTGAATCAATTTCTATGATAGAGTCTCGTGTACAGCGTTCGGTTGGTAAATGCTTTTAAGCGGTACAAGAAGCTTTCCGTACATGAAACATTTCCGCGTTGCACGATGCTTCACGGACAGGTGCGTGCAAAAGGAAGAGCCGAGCGCGAAAGTAGCCGCGTTTACGACTCGGTAGCAGAGAACGTTTAACGATCGAACCGTTTTCCGAACGTCGCGATGATTCGTCGGGTTTCGTAATCCGAGGGTGAAACGTTCAATTTTCCTACAAGCAGTTATTGCGAATGAAAGTCGAAGGAATCGATTCACGCTCGATTAAGCAGTTTCACGACTGCCACTGCAATTTTCAGTAAAAGTATTAACGGATCGGGTCGACGTGATTCATCCTTTGCAAATAGATGTAATTGACAATTGTGAAACATTCGATTGACTAGCGTGAATGACAGCAGATACCGTATCAGATAAATGAACTGATAATACGATATTATACATATCAATCAATTTTGCAGTTGATAAAATCATGTCATCTGTATGAAAGATCATCGGTGTCTAATAAGAACCATTGTATAGACTTGTGATTTTGTGAATAGCTTCCTAATATAAATGGTCACTGATGATGGATTCGTATAAATTCCATCCCTGAGGATAGAAACGAGTTAAAATGTATTTTTCTTTGTCCTGGAATCTCTTAACCCTGTGATATCAATTTCTTTTGGCTTATCTTAATCTGATGAGATATAAAATTGTTTTTGATATATAAGTATTATTTTATAAGAACTCTGGACTTTGGGAAATTCAAGTCCTGAGATTAAAAGTGTATAAAATCTATTTTGACAAGTACTTTTATTTCTCTTATACAATATATCCACTAGGTTCATAAAAGTTTCGCATAAATATCTATAAAAATCAATTTCTGATTCTATCTTTCTGATTCTATCGTACATTACTAAAATCAACCATACTTCCATTACATCCATCCTGGCCTCGTAAAATCTAAAACGCTGAAGCTACTCACCACTGATTCTCACCTATTCCCCAGCCCCCGGCACTCACTTCGCACTCCTCACTGTCACAGTTCACTCAGCATCGAAAAACCGAACGGCACAGCACAACTTCAACGATCGACGGAAGTCCGAAGCACGATGAATCAAACTTAGCAACCCGTTATCGCGTCTGTTTATTGTCGCGTCGCACAGATAGAGTGCATCGACGTTCGCCGAAGCCCCGGTAAATCGTGCAGAAATCCAGGTTGCTCGTGGCACCGACCCGAAGCCGGAGGAACCCGTGTCCCTGACCCGCTCAAACCGGCGCGGCGGCCTCGATGAATCACGCGACCGGCTGATCCCCCGGACCGAGACAATCGAAAATTCTCAACCCGATCTCGCGAGCAACTTTATCAGGTACGTCGGGTAATCTCTTCGCTTCTCCGATCTAATAAGCTACCGTTTCTCCGAACCCTGCCTGCTCCAATTGCCTGTTGACATAGGTTTTCTTAACTCGATTAGTCGAACCCTTTCGCGTACGTAGAGAGAAGTAGAATTATGTTCGAAGTGTTTCCAAGTTAAGCTCTTGTAATCGCGCGCTCGATCTGGACTAAAAGAGGTACTTGAATTCATAAGTTCGTTTTAGCTGATCTTCTGAACTTTCGTTCATACATTATTCCTTATCTCCCGTGAATGTCAATACAGTTATCAGATCGCTCTTAACAAAGCTTATAATTTATTTAGCGATCCGAGCTGCTCCAATTCCTCGTTAACCCGATTTCTTTTCCAGTTATTAATCGATAATCACGTCCCTTCCGATGAAATGGAAATTGCGTTACGTCACGGGATGATGGAATCGGATTCGAATTGTTCTGCTCGTTTCATCGGACGAAGAAGAGGATTATCGAGGTGTCCAACAGTCTCACTTATCTCGGTGATTCACCGAGGAACGATTTAACCCCTCGCGAGCGTTACTCGCTGATCCAGTCCCGATCTACCGATTGATCGATCAAAACGAAGAACTCCGCGGGCACCGGACCGCGAACCACTCGATCAAAGATCCAAACGCAGCCTCGAGGCTGCTCGGGGTCACTTCCTGCCGAGATAAACCTCCGTCCAGACCCCCGGGGTAACCTGTTGATCCCTTCGAGCACTCTCGATAATTTGTTCGTGCCAGATTTTATCCGAATCGACTTTCCGAGTGTATATCGGTTACGTACAACCGGTGACACTTGGCCAATAGCTGTTAACAGAAGTAGATCGGCTCTTCTCCAAACTTGGCTGCCGCCGGTTGGATCTCCAAGTTAGAACTCCTGAAACTCGTTCCGAGAAATCTCCGAGCCAACTCCTTTTGTTAAATTTCCTTCTTTGTAAATTGTTTTCTTTTTATTGAAATTTCTTATTTCAGATTTTCGGTTTTATCCCCTGATCATCGAGTGATCCTTCGAGTCTCAGGCATCGCTTCGATAGGGGAGCCACGCGAGATCGCACGCGGGCCCGCGTGCTGCTACCAAAGTGGCGGGAGGTCAGGGTTCGACGCGGCGGAAGTGCACTACGGAACACGTCGGTTTTAGCGCGAAGAAAAGCGCACGGCACAGGTAAGAGAGAGGTTTTCGAGCAACTACGAGCCGGTCGGAAGCCGGCGTGTCTTTCTCCCCTGCATCGTGCAACAGTACTCGCGGAGAGAGGGAAATGGCGAATACGAGCGTGGTAGGAGGCGAACTTATGCTGCAAAAACCGTCTCAACAGGGTGGGGAGGAGATGTTGGCGAACGACGCGGATGGACGGGACCAACGGTCCATGCCGGTGGATACAGATTCTCCTGGTGCACCGCGAAACCTTCCCACTAACGAGCGCGGAACCGTACGTACCATCCGCCGTACCATTCTAGAGCGACCGAGTGAATTTCAAATTACCCTTATCCCTCATTCCTATCATTTTTCAGTTGCCTGCCAAGGTGAATAATGGAGAGTCGAAAGGTACCATTTATTTGCTGGTAATAGAAATTATAGTAATGCTCGTAGAACATTTATTTTATTAGTATGATAATAGATAGATGATGATGATAAGATATTGTAATGTACTAGGATGTTCTTCGGATGAAACACGTCTTTCATTGTTTCATTATTCTGTTTCATTGTCTTTGAATAAAATTCATATACCTAGTTTCTACTCATTGGCATCGAACGAAACTTGAGAGACGTCTTCAGAAAGGTACCATTTATTTTGTAGGTAATAGAAATTATAGTAATGCTCGTAGAACATTTATTTTATTAGTATGATAATAGATAGATGATAATAATAAAATATTATAATATACTAGGATCTTCTACGGATGAACACGTCTTTCATTGTTTCGTTATTCCGTTTCATTGTCTTTGAATAAAACTCATAAACCTAGTTTCTACTCATTGACATCGAACGAAACTTGAGAGACGTCTTCAGAAAGGTACCATTTATTTGCTGGTAATAGAGATTATAGTAATGCTCGTAGAACATTTATTTTATTAGTATGATAATAGATAGATGATGATAATAAGATATTATAGTGTACTAGGATCTTCTTCGGATGAACACGTCTTTCATTGTTTCGTTATTCCGTTTCATTGTCTTTGAATAAAACTCATAAACCTAATTTCTACTCATTGGCATCGAACGAAACTTGAGAGACGTCTTCAGAAAGGTACCATTTATTTGCTGGTAATAGAGATTATAGTAATGCTCGTAGAACATTTATTTTATTAGTATGATAATAGATAGATGATGATAATAAGATATTATAGTGTACTAGGATCTTCTTCGGATGAACACGTCTTTCATTGTTTCGTTATTCCGTTTCATTGTCTTTGAATAAAACTCATAAACCTAGTTTCTACTCATTGGCATCGAACGAAACTTGAGAGACGTCTTCAGAAAGGTACCATTTATTTGCTGGTAATAGAAATTATAGTAATGCTCGTAGAACATTTATTTTATTAGTATGATAATAGATAGATGATGATAATAAGATATTATAGTGTACTAGGATCTTCTTCGGATGAACACGTCTTTCATTGTTTCGTTATTCCGTTTCATTGTCTTTGAATAAAACTCATAAACCTAGTTTCTACTCATTGGCATCGAACGAAACTTGAGAGACGTCTTCAGAAAGGTACCATTTATTTGCTGGTAATAGAAATTATAGTAATGCTCGTAGAACATTTATTTTATTAGTATGATAATAGATAGATGATGATAATAAGATATTATAGTGTACTAGGATCTTCTTCGGATGAACACGTCTTTCATTGTTTCGTTATTCCGTTTCATTGTCTTTGAATAAAACTCATAAACCTAGTTTCTACTCATTGGCATCGAACGAAACTTGAGAGACGTCTTCAGAAAGGTACCATTTATTTGCTGGTAATAGAAATTATAGTAATGCTCGTAGAATATGATACAATTAATTTGTTCGCTTGTATGAGGATCATAGGACTGTAGTTCGTAGAGATGTTATTTTATTTCATTTCTATGCTACAATTAATAAACTTTTGCTGGTTCTCGGAGGTAATATATTTGAAAAATTCTTGTTTTATTACAGAGTCCGATGTCCTTGTGCAATTTGTGTGGTCGCTGCAAAGGAAGGAACGCTTGAAAGACGGACCGCAATTTTACGCACAGCTGACTCCGGTAACCCCTTGGTTGTCAGTTGGTTCCTGCCTAAAGCAACAGGTGGGTGCGATCACGCGTTACCTTTCGAAAAACTATTTCTTGTACGTTTCTGTTGGAATATAACTTTCCTTAGATCCCGTACTAATACCAAATCCTATTTCCGTTTTAATTATAATGTACCACAATCTTCTCCGGATGAACACCTCTTTCATTGTTTCATTATTCCGCTTCAGTGTCTTTGAATAAAATTCATAAACTTAGTTTCTACTCATTGGCATCGAACGAAACTTGAAAGACGTGTTCATAAAAGAGTTATTTAAGCCTCCCTAAAGTTTCATTAAGATATATCCCAGGCTAATAGAATTTCCTTTTTGTTTCAAATACCTCTGACTCAGGACTTCGCGAATAAAGAAGATAGCATCTGCAGCTACTACGCCAGCAGTGCCAGCGATAGAATTAATTGTAAGAAGTTATTCTAAGACTCAAGCAAACCTCTTTGTAAATTATTGTATGTCTTCCAAAGTTTAATTAATAAAGCAATACTTTAAATGAAATTGAAACGTCTTATCACTTACCTTTACTTGTGTCCGAAATCCTCGTCCATGGCCCCTACATTTAGCATAAGTATAAAATAAAGGTTTAAAGAATACTCGGAGTTGTACCTGGAATTAGTGCCACCTCCTATGTCCTTATGTTATCCTAATACAAAACTTCATTTTCGGGCAAAATTTTCGTCTCAGAGAATTCTCGGAAGTGACGTCATAGCAGGTGGCAGTGCCACTTCTTATCCTGTTATGTTATCCTAATACAATCCTGAAAAATTTTACCGAAAATTTTGGCCAAAAATTCGACTTCTTATTAGGATAACATAATACGATAAGAAGTGGCACTGCCACCTGCTATGACGTCATTTCCAAGAATTCCCGAAAGCAGAAATTTTTCTCGAAAAATTGGACTTTGTATTAGGATAACATAATACGATAAGAAGTGGCACTGCCACCTGCTGTGACGTCATTTCCAAGAATTCCCGAAAGCGAAAATTTTTCTCGAAAATTGGACTTTGTATTAGGATAACATAAAGTGCGAAGAAGTGGCACTAACTCCTGGTGTGACGTCACGATTCTGAGAATTTCGCGAGGCTGAATTTACCGTACTTATACAACTACTTTAGCAGTGATCAGGGCTATTATTTCGAGATGTGTTTCTCGTTAAGGAATCGGGTATTGGTCATTCTAGGAGTAGTGGACAGGTGATTAACTATAGCCAATATATTTTTAACAAGATTTGTATTTTACCTCTAAGTAAGTTACAGAGTACAAAAATCTGATATCTGTACAATTTTACTTAAGACGCCTTCGACGTAATGTACAATGAATGCGAATACTTGCAACTGAGTATGCATCTTGACGTAGGGTTTGCCGACTGTCTTTTAGTTGAAGATGTAGAACTCATGGGGAAAAATAAGCTTGTAGAGAAGAATGAATATTCCTCCTGGCAGTGAAAACCCAATTGTAATATTCGAACACTGAAATGGAAGCCAAATATCCTAGGAGATGTTGAACGATGTGACGAGTCCAATTCGGGTCGGTAGAAGACGAGAGAATGGCAATTTTGTAACAGAGAATGATAGTGGAGCTTAAACTAACGCTTACATCTTACTATCTATCGGAAATCAGTGTAGAACTATCGAAGCCGTTATTTCTCGCTCAAGGATGAGACTTGATAATTTCTCCTGGCGTGACAGAGCTTGAGGTCTATTCTTATTAAGATATTTATTTAATTTTTAAATAAGTTACAGGATACAAAAGTGTTATATTCATACAGTCTTACTTAGAACTAATTCATATACAATAAATAAAATACAGTAGACGTTACGAACTATTCATGTAATCCACTTACATACGTCTTACGATTAAAGCTTACTTAATAATTATGGTATAAGTACTTTAAACAACGTATGCACGTATGTACATTGAGTGGAGACACCGTCTAAACGTATGACTTCGTCACGGATACAAAGTTCACTGTTCGTTCACGTTTCTGTAAATCACTTATTTGACACGTTTCCCCCCTTACGTTTAACAGACATCGTTTAACCACCTATTCAATTAATACAATAATAATTGGTAGACTTCTCGTACGGTAGACTATACATACGGTAGACAGATATACAAAAACATCGTATCGTACAAAATAGTAGCAATAGTATTACCCCCAGCTTACTCCTTCTTCATGGTATCATTTTCCCTTACTAAACGACTTGGACTTCACGACTTGGTTTGTCAGCGAATGGTAGAATAATTATTCGTCCCATTACAATCTTTCTTGGAATTACTGCGATCGTACAAACGTAAATGTATTTTGCGTTCTCGGCTCTTATCGATAAGACGTAGCCTCGGATTCGGACAAGTGTCTCTTCGCTGCGTCGTCGCTTCACGAAACGCACGCAGGATCTACAGAACAAAACAAATTGATATTCGCATTTTACATAGACAATTATACATCTCCCTCGATTATATTGAGAAAACTATAAGGGATTCTTTTTGTACTTGCTCACTTGTTCTGGCCTCGATTCCTCGGTAAGAGATGAGCCAACGAATCTATGGGACGCAGGGAACGTGTTAAGAACGGAAAGAAACAATAAGAATCAGATAGGATCGTAGAAATAAAATATAAGAAACGAAACAAGGATGCCGTGGATATTCTATTATGATCTATCATCTTTTATTAAACAAATTAAATACAAAAGATTGCGCTTTACTCCTTGTACTCTTATCTTCTCGTCTCTCCTCAAGCGGTCACTCTACTCTCAAGCTACTAATATAAATAATTAAACAGTGGAAGGAGCAAGGGATTTTAAATAAAATACGATTTTCAGGGATGCCGGAGCTCGTGGAAGAAGGGTAATCAAAGGCTTCGTCTACGCATCTGAAACAGTCTCTACGTCTCGCAATTCTCCTCGCACTCACGCACACAAGTATGTAATTTAATCTACAAGGTGGTAAAAATTCTTACTGTTAGACAAGATTTCGAGCAATTCAAGATTTCAGCTTAATACTTATCGCTTCTTTGTAACGTGCTGAATTCCGCTTTCCGACGATTCCTTCGGTTTGCGATAACGTTAGACATTCAAGAAATTTCATTCGACGAAATGAACGACCACCGTTCGCTTCTAGCAAAATACTTTTTATCATTTCACCTCTGAAGACGTTGAGCTTAGATCCTCAGAAGGGGAGGAATCACGACGATAAATGCTTTCTGGAATGAATTATTACACGTAAGCTGCAACGAAGATCAAGAATTCGAATTAAACAGGAAGATCTTTAAGAGATAACGATAACCGCACGCATGTAGAAAAACGTGGAAACCTTTTCCCTGCTCGCTTCTTGCCTCTCACGCTCAATTTACAAATATATCCTCGCTGTCCACTCGTTATATCCCCAGGTAACGTTGCCATTTCACGTCAACCACTGGTTCGGTACCACGACCATGATAACAACAATGAACGTTGGTACGCAAGAGCTGTAAACCCTCCCCACGCTAGTGAGTAACGGCTGGTACCTGGGGATCCAACAAACGGACACCGCTCTAAAATGTCACTGAACACACCTCGCTTCTCCTTATCGAACCAAACGCATCCTTCGCACATTCCTCGATTAATTAATAATTAAACTATCGCTAAAAGATATGTACAAAGATATTAATTACGAATACGCAGTTAAATGTCTCGCCACGCTGGGGACCGATCGACCAATGCGGGTCCTGTACATACATCCGGGTGAAGGATTAACGCGGTACTTCAGATCTGTTCATATAGATATATATAAATCATTCATGTAAAATATATGTATATATGTATATATATATATATATCTGTATTTTCGTCTTGCATGTGTAAAAGCTTGTCTGTCGTTTGTCGGGCGCATCAACGTGGAATGTCGACAGTAATAAAAAAAGAAATGCGTTTGTAATGCCAGCAGGATCGTCTCACCTCGGTGAGGGTGCCTCGAGTCGCTTTATCTCACCTCGTCGCTCGAGCCGATTAGTTGATCATAAGAATTGAATATTTAATCGAGCCGAGAAATGCTCACAGCCGGGAGCGTACCTGCACCGGTAGCGCTCGTGCTTCGGCAGAGGTCCGACGAGATATAAATCTCGAGTAGAGTACTGCTCCGTTAAGAAAGTGGGAGAAATTCTTTTTAAATTAGCGTTGAGGATGAACGGGGATTTTCAAATATTGTTGATGGCAGAGTTCGAGGGATCCGAGGGGACACACCCTGACCACATGTTTTTTTTTTGGCTCCTGACCTTTTATTATCACATCGATGTTAAATAAGACATAATCATATTAAATATCAGCTAATACTAGGATATGTGTACGATGTAAAATAATCTGTTTCTACAACGTTTTTTTTGGGGGGCTGTACATATTCGAACGGAACGTTGAGCACCGCGTTAATCCTTGGTGTGTAAACTCGACGGATCGTTCATCGGAAGACGCACGAGTCGGAGGTGTTGTGTATGTACATCTAACATTGATAATAAATGGCCAGGAGCGAACACCTCCGACTCGTGATGAACGATCTGGCAGAACGCGATGCCAAATTAACGGAACGTAATACGATCTTGCGTAAGGTATAATTAATCAGACATTAAAAACTCACTCGTACATCATTCGAAAACAAATTGAATTGGACAAGTCCGAAGACGCAATGAAACGTAGCTGGTACCGGCGGAAGTACCATACGCAAATGATTGTTACGGTGCGTTTTTTATTCGCAACGGAGATAAAGAAGCGGCGCGTTTAGAAAATAGATCATATCAATTTAAAACGTTGCGCATAGGAGTTTTGAAGTTGGCTCGATCACAAGTACGTTCTTCTTCGTACCAACTACTTGGAATCGCGATAGCAGCGAATCTATTACACGAATAACCGTCAACTAAAAACCTGTAATAAAATTTGAATTTGCAAGCAGCCGAAAAAGACAATGTGTCCCGTCCAAAAAGATATTTGCACTTCTATTTTTTAAAAAGCATTTCACCGGATTGGAAAATTGCTGCGAAATAGAATGAGCAGCCACGTAGTCTGCTTGAAATCAATGTGCTTATAAGAAGCTTGTTTAAAGATAATCTACTTGGAGTTACTTCCTTTCAGATTGGCTAAATGATATCATTACAAGTGCACGATAATAATATCGTTTACCCGATCGTATTCAAGCGTCATTTTAAAATCAAAAGAGAGCTGTTCGTTCCGATACAAGAGTTCTGCTAAAATTTACTTATCATTTCTTGAAAACCGAATCGTTAGAGTTATACGCGCGCATGAGAGGTCTTCGAAATAATTGTAATCTGCAAATCAGTGATCATGCTAAATATTGTACGACCGGAAGAATCTGTCAATTCTAATAAAAATACTACGCAATCAGATATTTACTTTACATTTCTTTAAATTCGAAATAGCAATCTAAAGTACCACATGCATGCGAAAGTAATAGTTCACGCGATTCAAACTACACTACTCTATTCTATCTGGACTACATAGAATCGCGTAAACGACTAATACTTCATACGAAGAATCGAAATCTACAAATCAGTAATATCGCCGCGCGGTCATTGAAAGAGATTCCTATCTATCCCAGCAGAGAAGCTACGAATTCAAATATTTTATTTCTATTTTTTTTAATTCTGCGGAATTTGAATCTTTAAGCATCTCATGCTCACTCAACTGTTACCGAGCCTTTCATGCGGCTTGAAATCAATCACGAAGCTTGAATTTGGTTGCAACCGAAGGAAATTATTTATTCGAGAGAAACAAACATTTGCACTTATACTTTCTAAAATCATTTCAACGACTTAAAATATTGTACGCCTATGAAAATGTTTACGATCAAATAATCCCAAGTAGATCACTTTCACTCGAACCGAGACTCCCATAAGTAATCGCGTCAACGGCGAACGTTTCATACAAATAATCGAAGCTTAAAAATCGGTGATCGTGCGTGCGACCTACGACAACCGAAAACAGAACTGGCTACTCCGAAACGCATTCAGATACCGATAGTTAAAAGCCAAACACTAAATTTTCAAGCGTTAAATATGCGCACGGAGATTTTACACTTCTAGCGATTCTAAGTTCATTCTTCTCTGCTCCAAATTATTTTGCGATCGAGTCAGCGACAAACCCATTAAACGAAAAATTGGGAATACGAACGTTGCGATAAGCATGAACTTGCACGCAAAACGAAGGGAACTGCGCATCCCCTCGAGAAAAGATATTGACCATATTCATTTTCTGAAATCATTTTTCGTGCATTTAAACCATTGAATGATCATGAAATTTCTCTTCCCCCAGTGTATTTCTACAGCTGAGAACTCCCATGATACATGCAACGTTTTAAATATGATTTTAGAAAACGCGAGACAATATCTGTGATAATAATTTTCTATAATCATAATAATCGTTTACTTAAAAGTAATCACTCGCAATTAATATAATTAAATGCTACGAAGTTATGTACAGCGGGTAACCGTCGCAGACAGTACGAACTTGGTGGCACGCTCTGTATCTACACGTTAGTCTTATTTAGTTGCTCTAAGATCAAACCTGTTTCAACGTTCATAGGAAATCAACTATTATTATGTACACCACTTCGGAGACAGTAAATTAAACGTTGTACACTTTTAAAGATCAAGGGAAACTAAATGTACGCTACTTGTTCTGTGTAACGTGAACGGAACAAGCTGTTGGAGTACCTCTCTTACTCCAACGCGCTGCATCTAGACTTTAAGACGTACACCGTTGTAAGATGAACTTGACGAAATAAATCTATGATTAAGGAAACGTATAGACAATTTTATTCCTGCACTCTATTTCCCTAAGTCGTTCGTAATTTTAATTTTACTGTGAGCCCCCTCGGTAGTGCACGTTTAAATATTTCCGCGATAAATCGAATTTCCGATCTGCCGTTTCTGTTTGTACTACATGCGATGATCACCATTTTTCTATTTTATTTCTTTGGATTTGATATTACACATTTAGTTGTCGGCATATAACTTACGAGAGTCGAGTCACGCTCAAGAGAAATTATATGCCTACGCAGCGGTATTCAATTTCTCTCGCCTAATCTCTAGACTCTCGTAAATTATGCACCGACTGTACACCAATTATATCTAAGCCCCCTCGGCCATGTACGTCCACAGCGATGCTGCCGCGAGGCTAAGACACAGGCGATGATAGCTGGCCTTATTCGGCGTTCAGCCAGCCCCGCGCTACTCGTGCCTCTGCGTTCGAACGTCGTCTCCTCGTGAAATACATACGAAACCGGATGGAATCACATCTACCGGACAGCCTCGCTGTGTCTGTACACGACTAATGATGGGGGTCACCCCAGCGCCTCGGATATCTTCCTCATCCGATCGGACACCGAGGACAGTTTTGCCAGGCCGCTCCTCGTTCCGCGTCGCCCCTTGCCCGGATATCCGTCACTTAAGTATTCTCTCTTTATTCTCCAAGCTATTTACAGTGTGACTAAAATGACATCTAGAGTAGTACAAGTAACACATATTATATCCTAGGTATAAAAGTATAAAAATGGGAGAACAAAAGGAGAATATTAAGGCCCGGTTCAAGAAACGAATAGAATCGAGGAGCGGTATAGAAAATCTGGCTTCGGCATCGAATCGGCGAGGAGGTCACCCGACGGGCTGGGGTGGAAAGTGTCGTCATATCCGAGTCCGCTGACGCGAGAAGTTCTTCATTTCTTGCTACACGACGTTTATTAATACAACATGATGACGTAGCCGCGTCCCTCTTGATACAGCGAAGGATTAATCTTGACGAGAGGAAACCAAGCGTAAGACGAAATGACGAGAAGAGTCGAAGAACGATCAAAATACATCTATGGACACCTCAGACGGCTGAGACCTGGGCGTCCTCATCTTCTGAAAAATCGTAACTCCACTTAGCCGATCGCTTATCATCGAGGATCTATTATAAATTGGTTCGTCGACCTGTCTACCTTGGCTGAACTTTACGCTGCTGGAAAATAGCGCAGTTTATTCGTTTACCCATTAAAATTCATGTATTAAAACTGCACCTCTTAAATCTTACAGGATTGTATCACATCGAACAGTATCATATGTCTAGCTGCTGTATGCGATGAGACATTTATCTAATTCACAAGCCAAACAACGTACTTACTTTTGCATATGATTATATAAATGCATTACACATCGACATCTACACATCAGTCTAACAAACGGCTAACATGGATGAGACAGTGAGTTCGGGCATGACAGGAGGAAAATCCGCCAAAGTAGACGAGAGTCACTTTCGTTCGAGGAAGGCAACAGAAAATAACATCTATCGGATTACGATTGTCGTCGCACAGTTCCGGAGAGAAAGCTGCTGCGAGACGTAACGTGCGGACGAGTCGTTGAGAACGAACGGGGAATCGTTCGCGTCAAGAACTCGTGGAGCGACGTTACGCGCAGACAAATAAAAATAAAAAAAAAATAATGCAAGCAAGCCGGGCATGCCTCGGACATGGGAAAACTATACAAGTACGCGCGTATAGCGAGTGCATGGAACATTGACTCGGAGTTTGCGGCAGTTTTTGTTGCTGAGTAAAATGCATTAGGCAAACAGTGACTGCTGTTAACGGGTACAACAATATTTTCCAAACGAGATGTAAGGAGACAATGATACACGGAAGTTATAAATTATTCACACAGAGATACGCGTGTGATTACCCAGGTACTTACGTATACGGCAAAATGTACAAGTGATATGATGAGGGGTTGTGCGTGTCGTTATTTACAAGAATCGAAGATACGTAAGAAGCATGTACAAATTGATCGATAAACAGGATCGTCTATCGGGCGTCTTATCGTCGATAGACTTCGGCTCGAGGGTGTGTGCAGTTGCATCGGTCGGAAGAAAAGAGATTCTAAACTGTACGATTCGTGTGTGAAGAAAGTAATCGAGCTCGAGGGTATGTCGGCGGGTCGCGGTGAAAAATGTTATTATCTCGAAGATAGAGCCGTGAAAGGTTTCACCGGTCCGTGAGGTGTTTCACGTGAACGAGAGGTCAGATGGAAATATTCGGGTATACTTCCACCTGGAATTGATCAGAATCTTAATTAATTTAATGAACAGACGAGAACAATTGTTTAGTGTAATAAAACATTTTCCTCCGTTAATGATAGGGGAACATCAAGCTTCGAGGACGTGAACATGTTCGAGAAACGCGGAGGAGCAGAACACGTGGGTAGGCAATGTAATAAGAGAGAATCGTGTGATCGTAGATAGCGATTGTGTTTGGATCTGTACCATCTTCATGGTCGTTCCTGTAGGTAACGCCCTCGTGGCTGTGGGCACGACCGAGCCTGTGCAACCTGGCCATCTGGGCCGCGACTTTGTACGCGGGCGGCTGACGGCACTGAGTGCCACCGATCCCGGCCGAACGCATCGCCGTCATCGAAGCCAAGCCGGAGGTCATCGTCGTCCCGGCTCCTGGGGGAGGAAGCGCCGCCGGTAGGCCCACGCCCAATCCCGTAGTACCTGAAAACCCTCGACTCTTTCTCTCTCTGATCTCTTACACCCCGTCTGCATTAATCCTCCTCCTCTCTGATTCGCAACAACCGCTTTCTACCCTTGCATAGAAAGATTCTCAGCCATGGAACTCCGTCGTGATTCCGAACGAGTAACACACCGAACTCTCTTTAATGAAATCCAAAATACAAACGTAATTTTTTTTATTAATCAACATCGTTAATTTAAATGATGTTTATCGCACTCGTTCGGAACACGGGAGAGAAACAGAAATTTTACGAATGGGAATTGTATAGAACACGCTTGTTATTCACCGGACAAAGGTTCAACCCAATGAGAGGAAAGCGCAACGAGAGAACCAGTTAATAAATACCCTGGGAAGGAAGCATCTCTTTTCTCCGTTAAATCCTGAACCGGATCGTGGTAGGAAACAAAAAAGAAAGAAGACTCGCGATCGATGGATGCACACGTCTTAATACGCACGCACGCGCGTGCATAGAGGATGAGGCAACGGTTTCTCTTCTACCATGGCTCAAACAATAAATACGGGTTCAAAGCATCGCTATTTTACATATCAACGAAAATGCCTCAAGCATCGAATGTACCGTGTACTCGAATCATTTACCAATGTCTACCATTCCTCCCAAACTTTCATCAAATTATTAGCGTAGCATCCCCTCTCTTAATGTCATTCAGCAAATCCATCACCAATCCTTTATTAATATAGTTTACGCGTGGTACGCATGCATAATTTATTAGAAGGGAAACGAACTGGACAGATTAAACAGATAGCCAAGAGTCCAATGGATAGTGAAAAAAAAAATTACAAAAATCTGCAGAAGTCAGGCAAGACACAGTCGCGGACTCACCTTGAGGATTTTGGGGTTGGTGATGGTGATGATCGTAATAATGTTGGTGGTGATGGTGATGGTGGTGGTGGTGATGAAGATTGTGATTCTGATTGTGGTTCGCAGGGAGCGGAGGTAACACTGCTACCGCGTGAGGAAACGGAGGTGCGCCACCTCGCAAAACAGACCCTGCACCACATACAGGCCACATACGAATTGCTTTTGTTCTTTCTCTTTACAAAATGTACAATTGGCCGCGCCGGGCTTCGATCATCCCGGCTCATTTTAATTGCAGGAAGTCAAGTCGGGATATGGTGAAAATAATATTCAGATTTGTACAATAAACTGTCGGAAGGAATAATTGTTCCCTGAACGTAGAGTGAAGTGCCGCGATTAATTTATCAATAATATCAATGTAACATGTATGTATATTCTATGTATATGCGTTCATGTAGAGAGATTGGCTCTTGCGTAGAAGAAGCGAGTCTCGGAAGCTTTAAGCGATAATAAATGTACTGAAAGCAATCGGAAACTCCCGGGATAGAAGCGGCTATAAAGCACGTTTACCTACGTTATCGGGCGCAACGCTCGGATAAAACAAATGTGATACAAAGTTACCGAGAGGTCGATCGTACATAGTACCGCGTAAGTCATTTCTCTTAACAAGGATCGACGAGTGGCCATGGGACATACGTAGTTTATAACTCAGCTCATGAATCGATTCAATGGGAAAATATTGAACAAATTAGAGATCAAGAAAAGAATGACAGGACTAGTCGATTACTCATTTACGACAGATATCACACGTTTCCAAAACATTCTCGTATGCTAACTACCAAACAAAATTTACGTTTCACGCTTTAAAAAAAAAAATTATTAAAACAGAGACTCAACATACAATCGGGAGACTCTTGTAAAACAAATTTTGGAATAAGAATGCAATAAATAAAAAGAAAATTAAAGGGCGATTTTATTTGTTTGGACCACTCAAAATTCTTTCATCGATTCTACTTTACTGATCTACAAATCTACAGAGTGAAATAGGGGGGAATAAATATGAGCACGAGTTCGTGGAATCGTCTTATCAAAGTTCGATTTGATCTCGTCGTGCGTTTCAAGTGATGTTACGTACCTTGCATGGCGGAGTGTCGTCTTTGCGGTGGAGGTGGGCTACCACCGGCTTCCACGCTGCTTCCGCTATGGCTGTCCAGCTGTGTACTGTGACCACTGTCACTGCTCGTCACCGAACCTACGCACAGGTCCCCAAGACACTTCTATCACTACACATTCCAACCCAGATCCCTGATGAACCCACTCTAAACCTATGTTTCCCGTGCTCGTTAAGCTCGTCTAATTTATCTCTCTCGTTCCCCTTGTACCTTTTCTCTCTCATTCTCACCGATCAACGAATCGCAGCCGATTAACGTGACCGGAATTAAGACTCGCGCTTGCACAGCTCTCATTTACTTATTTCGATGCACGCCTACCAGAGATCGGCCTTCTGTAAACGAAACTAATCGGCTACTTCTAATCAAAAGACGTGTAGCTCTACCGAAAGAAACATTTAAATTGGAAAGAAGGTTCAGATAACTGGTGAAGAAAACTTGCCAAAGAACGATACGAGTTTGCTTTGAATAGAAAATTTCGAACTACTAGTCTAAACCAGAAATAAAACGAAATAAAAAACAGTCTATTGTAGCGTCGAGTTTGCTGAATTAATGATTGAACTGCGCGACCGTATGTCCCATGGTACTCGGTGAATCGGATTGAAGCTAAACACACGTGCCTCGATTCCATAGTAGAGTCGTGTACGATAAAATTTTGAACGGACTAACTTTCAATCTCTATGCGGTCGATGCACGTCGTTCACTGAAATAGCAATCGAAAATGCCCTTCACCTAGATCGTCGTACGCGAACCCAACCCACCGCCGACTATCTCCCCCTTTTCCCGGAACCTGCGCCGCACCGAAAGTTCCAGGCATGCGTGACAAACAATTTTTGAAACTTTCAAGAGAACTTTTGTATCAACTAAAATTATTTTGTTTCCTGGAGCAATTAAAACGGAGAATTATAATTTGCGATCGCGTTCTAATCCCACGGCAAAGTTAGTCTCTCCAAAATCTTCGAGGCCGAGTGTGAAAACTTCGGGACGATAATGATATGTCGATCGGAACGAAAAAGCGCGATACTACGATAATAATAATCGGCATACAAGATGCGTGTAAAATGGATTAAGCTAAATCATAAACACGGAACATTTATGAATTTGCTTAAACGGCTGTGCAACGTGCATAGAAAATGATAATTGAGATTTGCGAGAATCTGAGTGTTACGGCCACGAGCAATGAAAGAAATATGGTGCACCTTGAATATTTGCCACTTCACGAGATGCTTTCGTTTGTTCGTCATGTACGAGTAAGAGATGACAACGTTGAGAAAAGAAGAGAACAACGTGGATAAGCACAATTTCGACTTGTCGTCTAAAGCAAAAATAGAGTACACAAAAAATACACAGAGAATGCTGAACATGTACGTATACCCGTGTGCGTGTCGGATTAGAATCGACGGCATCTCGCTTCGACCCATTTTCGTTACGTATAAGGATTCATCGACTTACCACTGGTCAATGTCTTTCTCAAAGGTTGGAGATTACTCAAGCTGGTGACGCTGCTGCTCTCGGCACTGAGGTCGACCGGCGGCGGTAAACCCGAAGGAGTGTCGCTGTGCGACCTCCCGTGCATGGGTACTCGGCTGTCGGATCCTACTCTCCTCGGTGCTCCAGGACTCGGTTCCAGACCGCTGGAATGCAAGGCTAACCCTGGCACCGGAAGAGGCGGTGGGCAGTGTTTTGGTTGGTATGGACGGGTCTTGTGCGGGTCGGACAGTGCCAACATCTTCCGCACTGCTTGCGGTGACGCTGCACCGAACTTCGTACCTAAACAGAATAAATCCATGATACATCTAGCACGATGGAACTGCTAAATAATACATGAAAATATCGTATACATACCTTGTATACTCTTTCGCCCCTCGCTCGTACTACTCGCGCTACTTGTCGTGGACAAAGTGGGTGACGGGTGCCTCCTGCTTCGACCGGTAGTGAGCGGAACTGCCGCAGCTATCGCGACAGCTCCCGCGTGAGGTTCACACTCCACAGACAAAATATGTAATTGTTCCTCATTTGTTATCACTTTCATATTGGCAAGATATGCCTTCACCCGTCGCACCATTTGTGCCTCCTCGAACATCTTTTTCGGGTTCGGAGCCGCGGTAGACTTCTTCCGCCTCTTCACGGTCGCGGTCTGTCCTCCTGGACATTGTAATACTGTTAGCGAAAATAAATAGTCGTGTTGTTACTTTGACCTGGACACTATCATACGTTTCAAATATGTTACCTTGATTCCCTGTGGTCATTTGGTTCATTGCTACCATAGCTGAGCTCGGAGGTTGCCCTCCTCTTTCTAACATAATTGATAGGTCATACGGTGATGAACACATGTTTGTAAGGGTTCGTACTTCCTTAGAAATCATCCTTAATTTTTCGAAATTGACTAAACCTTCTACTCTAGAGTCGTTGCCAAGATGGATGAATGTCAAATCCTTTTTAACGACCGGATAAAATGGAATCTAAAATAATAAAGAGATGTTAGATCAGTGATTCGAATGAAAACACGTGAAATTTTAAAGCAAGGCGATTACTTACAATAGGAGGTTGGGATTGTTCAGACGCTACTAACTGCCGATATTTACTCATGTTTCTGCTGGGATCCATTAGCTCCTGCAAATCGCTGAAGAGCCTTTGATACTTACTTGGAAGTTTCTCCCAAGAGGCTCGCAGTCTGGACACTGCGCCGTGCCCCAAGCCAGAAACAATGGCGAACATAGAATTAAAATTTTTACACTCCTTGCATTGTCCTGTGAAATAGAAAAATTCTGTAACGACTAATTCTGAGGAATTACAGTCGATAAGAATTGTTGTACCCACGTGCTATTTTTATAAATTGCTTAATTATTTTGCTTCGGCGAACTAAATTATGTTCTGAACATACTTCGGTCACCACCCAAAACATCTCTCGATTGACTAGCTCAGCGAATTGCCTCAACATAGGCACGCCATACCTACTCTTCAATTCGAATAAATCGTCGACGTACTCCGTAGATTCAATTTGTCTGATAACAATATACAAATCAATATCTTTATTCATTCAAAAATTAACTGATGCAACCAAGGGTATTGAAAGTTCACCTGAATATACTGAAGTCCTCTAGAGTCAACTGAATCGCCACTTCGACGGCGTTCAATTGCAAGAAATGGACTTGCGATTCGCGTATTAAATCTGGAGCTTGTTCGTCGGCCACAAGCGTTTCCGAAATACCATTCGTTTTCAAATAATACCGAGAACTCAAACCGATTCGTTCAGCTAAATTTTGCAGTTGGTCCGGTAACCTTCGTTGTTTGATCATACCTCCTTCACCGACGCTCACCTCGGCTAGGGAGAAATTAGAACTGCTCTCGGTGATTCCAAATTCCTGTAGAGCCAGCATCACCACCTGCGAGGAAGAATTAATAGAATCGTTCGATCGAGCAGATCGTTTTTCGAAGATTTAAGTAATACCTACCTCGTGAGCCGTTGTCTCCTTGTGAATAAGCAGGTACTTATAAGTTTGGTCCGCTTTGTACACTTTTAGAACGTGCTCAGGATAGTCAGGCGCCCTCGCTTCCTCGTAGATGTACGTCAGATCTGGATTGCTTTTCGAATGGTATAAGCTGCTAGCCTGAGCAAGTCCCGCTCCTGTACCGGGCGGCGTCTGAGGTGGTGCCAGGTCATCTACTCCGCTGCCATCGCTGCAAAACAAATTGTTAAGAAAACGCATTTTTTATAAAGTAATGAAACGACTTATTTTCAACGTACTTGATCGATGATTTCTGCAACATCTTTGCAAGAGCTTTCTGTAGTCTTTTCTTGGGAGCTAACGTCATAAACCCTTTGTGCTCTTTCTTAATGTCTTTACACGGTGAAACATTGGCGTCTGGAACTAAAAGGGGCACACCTCCCACCATTGGATTTAAAGCGGGATTAATGGGATCTACATGAGTGGACAACCTCGCTCGCGGATTTGTAGCTTCAGGTTTGCTCGCCTTTCCACGTGGTCGTGGCGAATCTTCCGGTGCTTGTAGCATCTCTTTAAACGCTGAAGCAGCAATTAAAGGCATTTACATAATCTTACCCACGGTTATTAATCAGCTATACAGGATCCCTACATACCTAGTAAGTTCGACTTCACCGTAATGCTCAGGTGCGTCGATCCTCTCAAAAGTTCGAGAGCTTTAGAATGATTTACGTGTTGGAACTTTTGTCCATTTACTTCTAATATTTGATCTCCTCTTTTGAGCCCCACGTCTTCGGCTTTAGACTCTTTCTCGACGTGTGATATGAAAATACCGAAACCTCTTTCATATCCTCCTAAAATACTAAAGTGAAGCACTTCGTCCCTCGAAGGTCTGGCAAGCGTTACGTTCCGCGTTCTTGCCTTCGCCGCACATGCTATGTTCAACAATCTGGAATCGTTTTAAAGATCTTAGTAAGGAGTTGGGATGAAAAGAATCTACAAGTTGAACCGAGATACGTACCGTTGCTGACCGTACAGTTTCTCTCTTTCCAGGCCAGCTTCAAAATTTTCCAGGAATTCCATCATTAATGGATCAGTCTCAAAGTCCGTGAAATGATTATTAACCCATAACAGTACAACACGCGCTACCCGTTCCCTGAGTTCTGGCTGTTCGAACCACTTCAGTAATTGATTCGCGATTAATACAGAGCTCTCGATAAACGTACGATGCGTTAAAAGAAAATCTTCTATGTAAGTTTGGTCGATCATATTGTCCTCAATAAGTTGCAACATCAAACGCTGCGGTGTACCACGGATAACAACGTGACCACTCTTCGGTCCGCCTACAAGCTCTGGAACGCCCCTGAATTCAGTCACTAGAATCACCCTGCCGTTCTCTTCGTGCCGTTTCGTGTCCTCTTCACCCTGATGTTGAATTTTGAAGTAGTCTGCCTGCGTAACACAAACGAACTGACAGTCGTCGCACCTGAAACATGAAACGAATTCGTTTAGCACCGAACTACCATCAGCTCAAACCAACCTTATTATAAACACACTTACTTTGTTCTCATGACACCACGATGAAAGTGCCTATCCATCGTGGGAAGGGTCCCGAAGCTATCCCCTAGATGAAGCTGTTTAACCTCCCCATTTCCATAATCTATCTCGACAGCGCCATTAACTAAGACGCTCCAGCTGTCGAGTTCCTCGCCGTCGTTTAGGACAACCATGCCAGCACGTTCCACCACGGCAAAAACCATGGCACTGCACAATGCTTTCCGCATCGACAGTGTCATGTTCATAAAAGCTTTTAGCTTTTGCGTGAACTCTAGCAACGTTTCGATGTCGTCTTCAGTACGTTCATTTGGATCACGTTCCAGGCATTCGCGGACTGGATCACGAACCGTTAAACTCTGTAAACAAAAAAGATTGTAAATCGTTCAGTTCTTAATCAAAGAATCGCATGTCATTTGAAGATCTACTTACATCCATGCTTTCAGCCAAGTCCTCTTCTTCGTCGCTGTCGACGATAGATTCTACCAATCCCGACAGATCCACGTCGTCTGCGTCGGGATCGGCATCCAGAGAACCCTGGACGGACGTCATCGTATCGGAGCCACTATACGCAGAGCTTGTGTCGCTGGAGTGACTGCTCCGATTCGATTTCTGGTAGAGTTCTGGCCTACCAGTAAGGCCTTGAGGGAACTATGTACAAATTAATGGCCGAAATTAACTAAGGAACGCGGCTTTTTCACTTTCATAATATATTCATCTGTCGTGCGATCGTTCGATCGCACCGTTTCGCTGTAAACACAATACATACGTTATAATATTTCCGCATTAATTATAGGTGATCAACATTAAACAACGCGATGGAATATGCGATGAAAAAAACTGTTCACGTTAACTCTCGTCTCAGGAGATTTTAACACGACGCAACGCATCCTTCATTGTGGTAGCACCTCAAAAATCGCGACTGTAAACATTGACACGGTGCACGTTCGACGAGTAGATATCGCCGCGTTTTTAACAGAGAAACGAGCTATCGGAGTAGCAGCCGATCGACGCGGGACTGTCAATGAACAGGAAGAGGCTGCGGTCGAACGGGATCGGGGAAGGTGCGCGACAAAAACTGGAATTGTTCACGGGAATACTACCAGGAATGGGCGTGATGGACAGAAGCTACGTTCTAGGTTAGGTCGCCAGACATGACATCACGCAGCGTTTGAACGGACACTATAGGAAGAGCACGCGCGGTCGCTCGGTAGAAAGAGACGGCGAATGCTGACACGGCGCGTACAAGGTATGCGCGCGGCTAAACAAAAACAACGTTGACACATGTCAACTCTACGCGTAAGTCGATGGTGATCGGTACCCCGCCAACGCGTTAGCAGGCAGAAATAAAACGAAGGTAACGCGCGATGATACGCACTCGAACTGACAATGAAGATTCCGAGGCGTTGGGATAAAAAATCAGACTTACTGGATTCTGCATCCCGCCTGGTTCTTCCTCGTTGATCGTATCTGACTCTGTGTCGCTTATCAGAGTCTCATCAGACTCGAGGACGAGCTCCGATGCTAATTTCTGTATATTACGCCACTTCCTCCATAGGGCCTCGACACGTTTCGATAGCGCGTCATCAATCTCGGTCCGCGCGTTGCCCCGCGAGAGTGCAAACGCGTAGCCGCGTACACGCGCCAGCTTGGTCCCTTTTATTCGCTTTCGCGGTTTATACGGATTCTATGTTACGCGAATTGAAACGCGTGGATAATAGGCGCGTGATGCGACCAGCGAGCACCGAGTTTCACTTGTTGGCAGTGAATTAATTGTTGGCTGGCAGTGAGCCTTGAGTTGTTGGCTGGCAGTGTGAGCCAGTCGGCCGCTGCCTCGCGCTTATATACCACCGTGTCCCCCACCCGTTTCCTCGAGCCCCCGACCAGCACTTTGAAAACCCCCGGATGGATGAGGAGAAGAGCTCCAGGGGCTCCACCACCTTCGTTGACCCCCCACCTGTGGCTTTTCGCGACCCGATTCGTAGATCGCTCGACAGAAATTTTGCCCTACCCTCGATTTTAATTGTTCCCGATGCCGCCCCTTAATATTCTCCTTTTTTTGTATTTTCCCAGGTTTATAGTTTTACAGATGACGTAGATGTATGTATGTATGTATGTATGTATGTATGTATGTATGTATGCTTCTAACTGTCATGTCGAATAGTTTAAACAATAGATAAAAAAAGAATAATTTTAGTGACGCTAACCTGAACGATAGGTAAGAAATTATATCCACTGATTTCGCAAAGCAATTTAAGTCGTACAGTGGATTGACACGCGTTGAATAGCGTAACATATGTTTCAATTTTGCACGAAACCACCATCTTCCTTTTCAGGTTTGATAATCAATATTCAATCAACACTGGCACAGCACTATGGGAATTTCCGAATCGAATTAAAAAAAGAAATTTTTGGTAACCAGCCGTGTTGTTCGAATTAAAGAAAAGAATGCTTGAAAGAAGTTGCAAGCATCCTTCTACACGAAACGCCTGTATCCTTTTCCAAGACAGAGATTTTAATTAAACAAGACCAAATCGCACAGGACTACAGATTTTGATGAATCAATCGTAAATCACCTTTAGCAATCAGCCGAATCAGACGAATCGAAGGAAACGATGGTTGAAGAAAGATGACAGCGGTGGAACGACATATGGAAAATGCCATTTTGAAGTAGTCGTACAGAACTATGGAAATTTCTGATTCGATTCTAAACGAGAGATTTTTGGTAACCAGCCTTACCGAGCAAATTGTAGGAAACAGTTCTAGAAGGAAGATATGAACGCCCGAATTGCGTATGGAAAACGCCACTTTTTCCCAGGACACAAGTAATCAATATTCAACTAATTAAACACGAAACCACAGAATTTCCTGATTCAACTCTAAACGAGAGATTTTTCGTAACCAGCCTTATTGAGCAAATTGGGGGAAACAATGCTTGAAGAAAGATATGAACGCCCGACTCGAGTATAGAAAACAATATTTTTTCTCAAGACACAGACAATCAATATTTAACTAGTCGGTCACAAAACTATAGAACTATCTGATTCAGTTCTAAACGAGAGATTCTTAGCATACAACTTTATTAAGCGGATTAAATCAAACAGTGTTTGGAAGCGTCGGAATTGCGTATGGAAGAGGCCATTTTTTCCAGGACCAAATAATCAATATTCAATCAGTCACAGAGGAGTACAGAATTTTCTGATTCAATTCCAAACGAGAGATTTTCGGTAACGAGCTTTATAAAGCAAATTGATGGGAACAATGCTTGAAAAAGGATACAAGAGTCTAAATTTTGTACGGAAAACCCGTACCTTTTTCCAGAGCACAATTAATTGACATCCTTTTGGTTCTAACCGGGAAGAAGTCTGAGAGTCGGCCGTACGAGGAAAGCATCGATCGCCGATCGTTGAGAAAGCAGCAAGTATTGAATAACAAGGATATATCGTGAGGACTTCTTGACATATGTATACGTGAAGAGCATGATACTAGGAAGATCTGAGGAGAGCCTATGAAGATCGTACGCAATGAAAACCTAGTTATAAGGGCCAGAACTGTACCAGAAGTCGAATCGAGCGACACAAACTCTGCGTACAGTGGCTCCGATACGGTGACATTTGTCCAGGGTTCCCTGGATGCCGATCCCGACGCAGACGACGTGGATCTGTCGGGATCGGTAGAATCGATCGTCGACAGCGACGAAGAAGAGGACTTGGCCGAGAGTATGGATAGTTTAACCGTTCGTGATCCAGTCCGCGAATGCCTGGGACGCGATCCGAATGAACGTACCGAAGATGACATTGAAACATTACTGGAATTCACACAAAAGCTGAAAGCTTTTATGAACATGACACTGTCGATGCGGAAAGCATTGTGCAGTGCCATGGTTTTTGCTATGGTGGAACGGGCTGGCATGGTTGCCCTGAACGACGACGAAGAACTCGACACCTGGGGCATTTTAGTTAACGACGCTGTCGAGATAAACTATGGAAATGAGGAGGCTAAACAGAAGTTAAAATACGTCGAACGAAACCACCTCGATCATCTCTTGAGGATCGGTGATCCCCAAGAATGAGGGAGGGGGAGGAGGAAGAAGAAGAGTCGTACTCACCCGTCCGCGTTCGGAGTCTGAATGAACCCGGACGTAGCTGCTCGGGGGCTCGAAGGGCGGGCCACGGGACTATGAATACGAAGTTCATAGAGGGAATGATGTATCAGAGGTTTTATGCGATATCGATTTGTAACTTACTTGCTTAATTGGTAAATACGTATCACGGATTTTCGTCGCGATAATAAGTGTCAGAGTTTAGTTTCCCACAATTAGTGGAAATCTCAATCGCCGAGCCGCGCGATTATACGGAGGGATCAGAAACGCAGTCGTAATGTCAGTTAGCCGAGGCGGAATTATAAAATCATCGTGTCAAATGAATCATGTTCCCGTTTAAACAACGAAATTATATGAATCGACTCCTTTGCAAGTGCGTTCGATTCTCTAGAAACAATTTTTCATATTTCATCCAGGCACGGTGAACAGAAAACTTACGTTCGCGTGTATTTAACATTAAATTGAATATTGAAAGGGTACATAATTCAAATAACGCGATTGATTCAAACGTCAAGCTGGAAATGATGATCGCACGGAAAATTTTCATCTATCGCGGCACATGATCGCGCCGCCGCGTAGCAAAACCATAGATAAAAGTAATGTCGATTATACGAAAACATCTTAATCGTAATTCACGCGTATTGATCGGCTTCAATAAGATTACCGGAAATCTTGATTTCATCTAGAACGTGCGTTCACGCGGTTTTATAAATTTCAGACAAATTAATTGATACGAGAGTACGACCTGTTGCGCAAAACGTCTGTAAAAAGTAGGTTTAAATCTGGAAACGTTCGTCAACATCATCAGTGAACAGCAGTTAACTATTTGTAAAAATTATACAATGCTAAGTGAACAAACATATGTTGAATTTCGTGCGACAACATGATATTCACAGACAATAAAGTAAGCCACAAACAATGCAAACAGTAAATGTTCTATGATTCTACACATAATCATTAAAAAGAAGCCAATGAGTTCAAGTCTAATCGTGGCTATCTGTACGCGTAGTCGGAATGCTTCGAACGCGGTTAATCATCAGCAAAATGAATCGTGATCGTTCACGACGGTGCGCCAAGAAACCGTCCGATTTAAATGTATTTTTAATGATTATATGCGAGTTACACGAATAAGCGACGGAGATATCAATGCACACTTGAAACGCGCGGAAACGTACACTCGCTAAGTAGCACCGGAGAAACTATAAAAAAGGAATCTGATTTCGACTCACCGTATCGTCGAAGACGCGATGCTCAGGGGGAGGAATAGCCGTTCCGCGGATACCCCCCCGGTCCATATAGTCCAGCTGTAACAGATCAGAACGATTCGAATTAAATAACCGTTGTAGATGTTCCAAAGCCGAAATGGTATAATTACCATCACGCTTCTTTCTATCCTGCATGGCGGTATATGTAGCAACCGCAATTACAACTATGACGAGAAGTAACATTTGGTTTAATTCAAGGTAATAGTCGAGGATATGAAGAAAATATATGCGTATAGGAGCCAGAGTACAACAGTGCCGGTCGCAAGCGATCGTGACTATTTCACGTGGTGCGTACGATGGGACCTGTTGGCAAATGTAATCTGGTTCCAGTTTGACTCCCCTTTTATATTTCAGGCGGTACCATTCAGGTTTCCCTGCGCGAGCGCACTGCAGCTCCACGCGGGACCCGTCCCCCAAGTGTGTAAATTTCAAATTGAGGAAAAGATATTTGTACATTCATATATGTTTTTACATTTATACATTTGTACATTTATGTTATTTGCTCAACAGAGTTGATAAATTAATAAAAATACACTTAATATTAAAGGGGCCCGCCCTGGGTTCTTGGGATCACGGTGAACTCCTAATTCAAAAGTTACAATCGAATTTATCGATGTTATTAAAAAGCAATTTATTATCAATAAGAAACAGGTTACAATTGTTGTTTT
>SHCU01000255.1:77347-93651 GCA_004307685.1 Ceratina australensis | reverse complement strand
AATAAAATACAAGCGACGTTAAATAAAAAGTAACACCTACTGTTAAGGGCTAAACAGACTAAGGTCTAGGAGCCTTCCTTGCTAAATATAATTGTAAGCCAGGAAAATCGGTTAGAAAAAAAAAAAAAAATACTGCTCCGAAAAATTAAATACTATCATATAAATAATAATTTGTAAGCTATTATGCCTAAACTTATTCGTAGTATCCCCGAGAAGGAATTAAATATTAAATTAATTAAATCTAGATATAGTTTTACACATTTTTCGAAGACAGTTCTCTCTCGAGATAGCGATGTATCGTCGTTGATATTAAAACAGTTAAATATTTATTACATTCTTTTTAACTGCTTGGTGTCAATTTTAATTTCGATCTTATTTTTAATACGCATACGTAGAACGTGTACGCTTCCAAACGGCGAAGGCGTTTCCATTTTCCACCGGATCTGAAAACAAAAAATAGTAATGAAATTCAACAATATAAAAAGTATATAACGACAGATAGATAAATGACGTTCAACCCTTTACACTCATATTTTCAACCGATAAAGCGTATCGATATAAAATTGTTAGACGGTGACATACGAGGGGAAGGGTCAAACGTCGCACAAAGGCAACCCTTAGGCCTATCATTTTAATTTAATACTCCACCTATATTTCTTTCAGCTGCCCCCTCGGAGCACACAATGGACGTGTGCTTGCATCCAGGCGATTTCGGACGACAAATTGTTGCACAAGGTGGTTCAGGAATGTAAGAGATGTCCGATGGTTTTCAACTGGGAGCAGGAACTTGTAGGCCGGACTTCCTTCCGATACGACGACGATTAAATGTGCGTAAATCATTCATTGAGTTCACCACTCCCTCTCTCCATTGTTTGCGAATTTCCAATTACTGTAACGAAAGTGAAATCCACGTATGAATTGATCGCAAACTATTGAAATATCGATTGGAAACGATATGGAAATGTAGGAAATTAATCAAATACCTTTCTGTTCCAAATTTTGATTGAAGGTTGCGGCTTAGCACGTACAACTGGAATGGCATCTCATCTGAAATAATAGTTATAATTAGTAAACATTCGATCAGAAGCTAGAAATTAGTGCTGGGGAATTAACAGCTTACCCTGATGTGGTAGAGAATCGTCTCATGTGCTGGAATTGTTGTAATCAAGACCAGGCTTTCGAGGGAACCATACCAGTTCGCAATCTGCATATTCTCACCGTATGCAGAATTCAGGAAATGGTTCTGCTGGTATGTATGCGGTGCAAAACCTTAATAGAAACCTAAATATAACAAGTAAAAAGAGTTTATATGAAGATCTTTCCTTAAATATGCAAACATGCATATTTGCATGCCATTTCGTGTACTCATGATTTTTCTACTTAATTCCCATCGGCCAATTCATGGTTTCATAGCTTAGGGAGTTAGTAGAATCTCATGGTGGGCCTTAGAACCTTACCTGATGCTCCAGTCAGTCAGAACAGTCTCAGGGAAGATTGAATCGACCCACTTTTCACTGGAAACTCTACTCCACTGGCATGCTCCCAGCCAGGGACTGGTTTTAAAAGAATCAGATTGGTCCATAGGCTGCACATCCACACATTTTTATGCACAACATTGTTTTGTTTCTTTTATTTACATAAATTTAGGTTTCAACTTCTGAAGAGTTCCATAAAACACTTCTAATCTGTACATATGACTACGAACAGAATCCAAAGGTGGTACTCGACTTCAGAACGATCATTTGCATCAATATATGGCTTTATAAATTAATGAAAGAATAAAATTCCGAAGTTTATTGATTGTTATCTCTTAAAACAGATAAAACAAATCGGAGATAACATTTAAATGAAATCTCATTCGAATTCGAATTCCAAGCAGGCGCGAAATTACAAGTAGTAGCTCTGCTTAATTTAATCGGAATTTCGAAAACAGAATAGAATCCCGTCGTCATCAACCACTGGTCTGCGGATTACATCACCGTGCCAGTATAATTCGCGGATTTCTCAATGAGTAAACAAATGCGCAAAAGGGAAACCAAGCGAATCACACGGGCACGCTCTGTTTCGCGGATCAACGCGCGGGGTAAAGCCGTACGTGCAATCGCAAAACGCGATCCGTGATGCAACGTGCAAGAAGCACGCGGTCCCCGCGTTACCTAATCGCTCGAATTAAAAACGATCAGGCGGCCGCAGATTTGCTAACGTTGCTCGTTTAATCAACGTTCGCGAGCTGCTTCGGCAATAATCATTGCCCGTGAAACACTTTCCCACTAGGTCAATGTTTCCGGGCCTGAGTTCTTCGAATTCCTACTAATTATTGACTTCATTATTAAAATTTTCCAATATTCAAATCCTCTGATTTTTGTCTGGATATTTAAAAAAATATTCTGCATAGATTATTGCTATACTAAAAGATAAAAACTAAAAACTCTGTTACCAATCTGTTCGATTGGATTTATTTGACGAATATATATTCGTTCACTTGTGACGGGCCTGTCACGAATTTAACTGATAGGGGGAATTTGTTTTAAATCGAATTGTTAAAAATATCGCGGTAAGATTTATCTTTAGCTACCAGCCCGACATTGAAATCCAATGGATTACAATCGCAATAAAAATAGCAGAAAAATCAGATGATGCCACGTAAAACTTAAATCTAAATTCTATCGAGAGAAATTATAACAGAGATGATTGAATCTCATCGTAAGAGGGAAAGATTATATTAACGTCAATTTATAAATTATTATCTATTATTTTCGTAACTATTATTTGATTAATTATGAAAATCACGAAGCAGATATTTCTCTTAAGTTTCAGGTATTCCTTGGTTAATACAATGACGACACACTAAACTATTCTGTTGATGGGTTAAGCACGAGCCTCGTGCGAGAATTTAATTCCCAGTGGCAGCAAGTATGCCTTTGATAACAGACAATCCACCCTACTTTGCACGTTTCTCCTCCTTTATCTTCCGCTCGTCCTCGTTATTATTGACGCTCTGCGTGGGACACACGGCACGCGTAGGCGACACGCGTACACGCACAAACAGTGATAAACCAAACATTGCCAGTTATTTCACCGAGTACGAGTACAACGTTTCCTCCATTATAATTAATCACCGACGATTTATTAATTATCGATGCGATCTTATAAGATAGCAAACCCAACGATTATCGTTGTCACAAGATTGAAACGTAACACAATGTTCAGACCATTTCAATCACGATATGCTGTACAACTGCTTCTCATCACGTTAATTGGAGCCACGTGGTTCGACAATATACATGCGACATACATAAATTCATAGATGCATTGATTGATAAATGATAAATTTTCCTAATTATGCGAGCCGTTCATTAATTTCATTCCTTAATTCGCGAGACGTCAATAACGTGCCAGAAACGTGATCATCGTATCTGTTAAGAATCGAAGTGTTAAATCATTTATAAAAACTGAAATTCAAAGGGCTTTGCATTTTGACATGAAATCAGTAATGGTCTTTTGTTCGTCGGCACGCGTGTCGAGCAATCGGCAATAATTCGAAACACGTTTGTAACATCGAACAGTAACTATTTGATAACACGAGATACCGATCGTTTACGTGTCTCCGGCCTCGACGAACCCTTTTAGCGCGGAACGCCCGCGCGCATTTAGGCGCCGAATTTCCATGCAAATAAGTTGACAAAAAATATTTGCATCGCATGGGAATCTAGGGACTCTCGTGACGAGTGTATCGCCCCGCTTTTCATCAATTTTTATCGAGGAGCCCCACTCGACGGTTTAACGAGAGAAACTGTTTCTCTCGATTTTTACGGTTTTCATTCTATTCGCTCTGGTTTCATTTTAATTAACGAGATCCACAGAGAACGTATTACCGAGTTGAACGGTTTATAAAAATTCCGCCGCGGAGATACAACTTGTTGTCATCGATTCTTCGCTTTATTACTTGATAAAAACTGCGATCCTCGACGGTCACTTGATTAACCCTTTGCGGTCCTATGTCGAATGTGACTCGACATCGCTTTTCGTTCTGGCGCGTCATATGTATCTGAAATAGGCCATGCATTTGGAAATGAACGGCTTAGTTTTAGTATTTTCAAACCCATCGTGGTGTATAGTTCGAAGTCGTAGTACAACTAGATAACATTTTTAATTCCTACATTTCTATAAATCCAGACCTGCTGGAACGAAACGATAAAGAGCGCTCGGTCCGCAAAGGGTTAATAATTATCTAAACGAAGGTGTAATGAAATGTTGAGAGGCCGAGAAGTTCAGCTTATTACCGGCGAAGGATCAATCAGAAAAGCGTTCTTTACCTCGTTAGAGACAACCGATAAGGGCCTCGGCGTGCCAGGCCAGCTTCTGGATAACGAGCGACCTTTCCTCCTCCTGAGGGGGACGCGGGGTCGACCCGTCCGGTTCAAATGCTTCAACATTTTCAACGACCCACTAGTTCACGGTTTCACTCGACATTTTCAACTACACCTCGCGTCGTCGATCGTCACGCCGAGAGAACTTCACTTGTCAGAGTCGTACGATTTACAAATCAACCTTTCACTTTTTAATAGCCGGTAATTCGAAACGTGCAATAGAACGTGTTTTGTTCTCTCACTCGATGCTTTCACCCTCGTCAAAAATCGGTAGTCTCGTTTCGTTGTGAAAAAAGATTCCCGGTACCGTTCGCTCGGGTAACAGCGAACGCGTAAAACCCGTCGACACGCGCGGTACGAGTGTCCTCCTTCGGAACGACACACTTCGAGGCTAATAAAGCAACAGTCGATAGTCTATCCGCGATAAACGTCTTCGCGAGCGAGTAAAGAGTGGTTTTCGTATTATCCAAGGCTGGAGTTCCTTTGGAATAAACGTGGGCCGGTCCAGCTCAGCGACGAAAATTCAACCGGCAGCGTCGAGCGCATCGCGAGACACGATTAAACTGAATCGTTTCGTGATTCCTCAGGCCTCGAGGGGCCAAAGCCGAAGAGAGTGACTCGACTGATCGTCGTCACGTGACAACGCACACATGCAGTGACGTAGAACACTGCTCAGGCTCGTTTACTCGGCCAAGCCCGACTCTTCGGCCTCACGTTTCCACGGTTTCCTTATCGCACGTCAATTCACCGTGTAATTAATAATTTCTAGTTCTATCCGCTTGATATTCTATTAGAAATTACCAGCGAGATAAGAGCGAACTTGTTTGAAAATGAATATTAATAATCTCGCTTCCCTGAGGATTTTTTTAATTGAAAGGTAAAATGAATTTGTAGATGCGAGAATTGTAATTGAGAACGGAATTCAAGTGACGATATTTTCGTCGCCGGAATGAAAAATAGCGATAAGAGATTCAACGCGCTTAAACATTGTCCCCGCGGTTATTTCCGTCTTGCGCAAGTTGGCTTTGCCAAAAAGAATTACTTTGCTAAAATAACAGCAATTATTTATACGATCTATATCCGCCCGCTCTAAAATTTAAAAAAAAGTAAGGAACAAGCTCCGGCCAGAATATTCCTTGAGGATTTGTTCAAAATTAACCGACGAGAATTCGTAGGAACACTTCATTTTATATTCTATTTCGCGTGATTATAGCTGGAGAATGAAGGAGCCAATTTGGAGAACACCTGGTTACACGTAGAATTTAATTATAAACGCGTCTAGCATAAAAGTAAAAGTCCCAGAGAAAATAGTCTACAGACTTGATAAAAATACGCGAGGCATTATATCTCTCAGCTGGTAAAACACATGCAAGGTATTCCGCTTCAATTATTTGATTCTCTTCAATTAAAATTGTATCGCTTAATTCTTGTTATGCTTTTAGATCCTGTTCCCAAGCTACATTCTCACATGATCCTATATGCGATTTTAACCGAGAGGTCCGTGACACATGGTCGAGCACGTGTCGTCTGGGAAGCGACGACGGATCAGCGTGCGGCTAAGGGAAACTTCGAGTCGAACCTGAAATCTCCATGGGGTAATTTTCCACGAAAGGCTCAGGTGGCCCTTGACGAAGGAAAACAATTTCGAGTAAACGGAAGCGCAAACAAACGGTCGGCCACTCGCTCGTTTGAAGCGCGGGAGAGGACCCGAGATAAAAGAGGGACAAACTTGAAAGAGTACCGCAGAGGAGAATTATGAATTTCTAACCACGTTGATGAAACGTTTGCACGGAGAGTAAATTGAATTCAGCTTGAAAGAACGTAAGTATTCTCGCTTTGCGCGTGAGACTTCGCTAAATTCAATTTCACTCGGCGATCGTTTGACGAGTTATCATTTCGAGTTATTAATTACCCTTCGAACAGAGTGCCAATAGCTTTTATAACGGTACGCGCAGCGAGAGTTAAAAGTTTTCAAGTGCAGATCTCAGCGGAGGCCGCGCGTATATTCATGCACGTTTCCCGCCGCGCCGGCTGTCTACTTTATTTTCGGTTCTTCCTGCGCTACAGCAGCTCGCCGGCCCCTCGTGTCCCGACACAGCATTGGCGTCACAGCCACGAAAAACCGTCCTCCTCTACGTGGAACGAGAAACGTTCGGTGAAACTCCGCGCCCAACGATCATCTCTGTCCCTTTACGTTTTATTCTTCTCGGATAATTAACAGCCACGTGTCCGTCGTTAATTAATCGAACAGAGAATGAAACGAGCTGAAGGCTTGCGAGCATTAAACTCTTGTCGATTACTTTATCGTCATAAAAGCTATCCGATGTAATCCATTGACCGATTGCCTTTAGCAAGATTCAGAGTAATTTACTAAATCAAGGTATTCCTTTTCATCCTTCCCAGAGTTGGATATTTAACAGCCACGTGACTATCTGAATTAATTAAACACGGAATGAAACTGGCAAAGAGGAAAGTTTGCGAACGTATTAAACCCTTGTCGATAATCATGATAAAAGCTATCTGACCTATAGAAGGATTTAAATAAATTCAATCTCGTGCAGTCTACGAAATCAAGGGTCCATAAGGTGTATAGTAGCATCGAACAGAAGAGCGAAAAGCTGCTTAGCTGCTACATTGTATTTATGGAAAGCTATATTTTATTCTCTCCAGAGATATCTAACAGCCACGTGCCTATTGTTTCAATAAATTCAGCAGGAAATATGAATACAGATAGTTCGTGAACGTCTCTTGTCAATAACTTTATCAAGATAAAACCTGTCCGACGTAATCCTCTGACAGATCGCTCTTAGTAAGATTCGAATAAATTCGATCTCGAGTAGCCTACTGAATCAAGAGTCCATAAAGTATCGAGAACTATCGAGCAGAAGAGCGAAAAGCTACTTGATTCGGCAAACGCGTTTCGAGTGGTTATAGTCGCATCGAAGAGATCGTTATCTCCGTCCGATTAAACAGATAAAAATAATATCGATACCTGCCGGTTCCACGTGCCGCACGGAATTCTTTAAATCGACGCCACGTTTCATATCGTATAAAAATCTGTTAGATAAATAATTACTACGTTTTAGCTAACTCCGAGTCAGATTCGATGTTTGCGCGTGAAGTCGTTCCTAAATTCCTTCGGCACTTTCCAACATTCCTTTACTTTCTATCCTCACTTTCTACGATCCCGTTCGAGGAAAATACGCGCGCGCGGACAAAAGACAGCCGCGAATCGATAATCCGTCCACCTTCGAGGAATTCGCTAAACAGCTTTTCCTGGACCAAGGATAAGCCAGTCTGACCAGCTCCTTTCGCGTTCCAAAGGTACTCCAGCGAGGATAACTCCGCCTCATGAATCTACGAACAACCGGTTGTATCTACGCAAAATTCCAAGCTGGTAAAACGCGGATGACGATCCGCTCCACTCGCGATTCCGACGGAGTTACACTGTGCACGTAGAGTCACGAGGCGATTCTCGAAAATCGATTATTGACCGATTAAACGATCCACGGTTACGGTTTCGCCTCGGCTGAACAGGGGACGAAACGCGACTGGTGCTGGTTGTCTGGTATACGAATGATAAGCTATCTTTACCGCGGATGTTAATTTTTCTCCGTTTCGTCGTTCCTCGCTCTCGCTCCTATGCGCTCGCATCGGTATCTCAATTGGAACGCCGTTCTATTTATCGTAGGGGAAGTCGCGTTAGATGCACGGTATTTAAATGAAATAGTCGCAATTGTCTTCCTTTCGCGACGAGAATCACTCAATTCTTTTCTATGGTTTATAGAATTTTTAACAAGTTGAACGTACCGATCAATTTTCTTCATCTGTAGTTTCGAACAGAATTCGTCCGAGTGAACAAAATTTAGAAGAGCTTCCCCTCGATGTATTGGATTCCCCCTTGAGATACTCTAGCTAAAGTTCAAACTAGATTTCGATTGAACAGCGAGGTTCCATTTGGAGAATGCGGCAACACGGCTAGTTTGCGATGCGTGTGCGCCGCGGCAGATCCTCAGGGAAGAGGAACGGTAGCTCGCGGATAATCGATGCAAGCTTCAAGGCCAGGTCCCGTCGGCATTGAACGCAATTGCAGAATGTTTTCCGCGAATCCGCTCGAGGGAACTTCGCGTAAAATATATAAAGCGTGCTCGTTACGTGTAAACACGATAAATATGAAATGTTACAAATGAAAATTCAATTTCTGGAACATCTCGCTCTCTCGGAGGTACGAGCTTCCGAATTATCCCAAGCTTCGAAGGCCAACTTCTGTAGGCAATCTCACGACGGTAAAATATTCTCCGAGATACTCGAGAAAATATCAGAACTACATGGCATGTTTAGAATGAAAATTCAATAAATGCAATATCTCAAAATGTTCCACGGTTAGCTTTCGAAATTGACTCTTGATATCTTCCTCAAACACTTGATAAGGATTTCTCTGATACGTGGAACAGGTATATTTTTACCTGCATACATCAGAGGTGAAAATTAACTGACCAGAAAAATATTTAGTAACGAGCGTGCCTCTTTTCTATTTGCACGAAATTCTATCAAAGCGATTCGAGCAGACTTTTGTTTGACCGCGTTGCTCCGAGGGAGAAATCGCGTTTCACCGCGGATGTCAAAAGTCAATTACACGAGCGACTCATCAATTAATAGGAAAGCGGAGGAAGCCAGGTTTATCGGAATGCAAACACGTGTTTCCCTCGCGCCTGGCTCCTCCGACCGGGTAAACGCGAAATGTCCGGAAATTTGGTAGCAACCGCCGCGAACGGAACACGCGAACGACTCCGGTAATTTGTTAATTAATTCCCGTCATCGGCGACCCGGTGTGTCAGGGTTTCAGCTACTCCGCTGACAAACGCAAGTTGTACCTTTTAACCTCGAGAAACTTGTTTATTCCTCAGACGATATGAATACAACTTACAAACTGATTAACACTTTGACTGCCGCGCGCTAAACCATTTTCGCATTACTTCTATAACAATGGTTTATATTAACCCTTTGACTGCTATAGACGCATATATGCGTCTGGCGAAAGCTATCGGTATGGACTAAGGACGCACATATGCGCTCGGTGATTTTCTTATTGTTCTTGTTTCTTAGATGAAAGTCTTTGCTTATGTATACTTCGGATTTGGATAATTTATATACTTTTTTTTCATTTTGGAGGGGATACTGTAACAGTAATTGGACTTTGTACTATATTATAATTTAATACATCGCCGAACTGAAAAGGTATTCAGTCCCCAGTGATAGCTTCGGCTCTGAGTATTCATTCAGCAGTCAAAGGGTTAATGAATATTGTATTACAAATTTAAGTTTATATTAATAAATATAGTTTATATCGATTATTATTCAATAGTTTTGTTACTTCCTCTGCGAAATATTTTTTCCAACGCATACAAATATCCTTTGCAAATAGTCAAATAAGCGTCACCCGAATGTGAGTGACGCGGCAGTCAAAGTGTTAAAGCACCGTGTGTATTTATAAAAACACGTATTACAAATGACATTTTGCGTTTGGATGGGCAAGCGGTACATTGAAATGTCCCTTCAATTCAGTAATGAGAAAATTACGTTACGTGTCAAAAATCATGGTGACTATACGAAAAATTCTTGCATCAGTCCTTTTGCAAAAGACGATTTTTGGATGGGTTTAACACTTTGACCGCTGCGCGCTAAACCATTTTCGTATTACTTCTATAACAATGGTTTATATTAATGAATATTCTATTACAAACTTAAATTTATATTAATAAATATAGTTTCTATTGATTACTATTCAATAGTTTTGTTACTTCCTCTGCGAAATATTGTTTCAAACGCATACAAATATCCTTTGCAAATAGTCAAATAAGCGTCATCCGAATATGAGTGACGCGGCAGTCAAAGTGTTAATACTTTCATTCAATTCCAAACTTATAATTATGAAATTGACCGCATTTGAAATTTGTCTGAACGATGCCAAATTAAATTGAACTTGAATATCTGATTTTAGAATCGTAACGACGTGTGTCTCGCGCGAGACGAAGTGGACGAGGTATCAAGAAAATATTTGATTGCGCGTTAAGCGAAAGTCAGAGACGGAGGGTAGCTCGCCGTAGGAACCAGGGAACGCGTTTGAATTCAAATGGCAGACGGAAGCGAGTCTCGCCTTGGGAGCGTGGATTTAAAAAGAAAGGGAAACGGGACACCCGCCGGTCGGACGGGTCGTTGCTCCGTTTCGAACAACCGCAAAAAGTAAACCAGGTCGCGAACGACGTTACCGCGTTTTCGCTTGTAGGCGATAAATAAATTTTTTAACTAATACGTAACACGTAATTGGAGAACGTGAAATATTCGGCTGTGTTGTCAAACCGATCGCATTGTATTTCGCTGTCACAGATATTTACCAGCAGTTTCGTTTAATCCAGTCGATTCTCATTACGTGGTGAATGTAATTTGTTGACAGGCTGCACGTAATTAGCTGACAGATACATCTAATTAGATAGCTGATTAATTATGCGGTGCAAATTGGAGAAAAACGCGTGGAATTGTCCGAATGTCTCGGTGACAGACCAGCATTTTTGTCTGGCACAGGATTTATTTTAAGAGCACCTCTCGCACGTGCTTTCACGAGCTCTCTTTATCCAGACCTATAATACATTAGCGGTGCAATGATGTTTATCACAAGTTACATCTATAAATATTCGAATTTCATTATCAGTTTAATGACTCATCATCTGACGCACGCAAGAATTTTACATTACTCGTTCGGCTATAATATAAATGGGAACCGTGTGGTACTATACGTGAATGAATGCAGTTTGTATGTTCGCTTTTCAGAGTAATCCTCAGATAAAATCAAATTCCAGCGCGTCTGCGGTTGGGACAGTTGTGGAGCCAATTTTATGTGCCCGCACGAGTTTCCGTGGCTCTCAGAAAACTCACAACTGTAATTACCGTGTGATGGATGCAGGGATACGAATACAGGAATGAGAAAACCAGTATCCTTTTGCTAATAGAAGGAAGCTCACATCGATTTAATTTCCATTTCGCAAAATTGCATGAAAAATCATTCACGCAGGAATATGGTGAATTTTCGAGAGAGTAGAAATGTACAAGTAGAAATGTAAAACATAAGTTTATCAGCTATTTCACATCGAGATATTCTAAATTAATTAACGAATCGTTCTCATAATTATCGTCACGTTCAAAAAGAAATATGATAAAAATTGTGGAACAGACAAAACTCGAAGTTGATTAAAAACCGTACTTTTATGAAACGATTGAATTAGTATAAGCAGAATCTGGTAACAGTCTGCGCTTAGTACTGTGTTTGCGATTGGAACAATCGGTGGGATTTGACCCAGACGGTGACGTCGAGCTAGGCGCCCGACGTCGATTCGTCAGCGACGATAAGCTTCTTGAAAAATTGTATCTGGCTACGTTCATGTCGCCGCTTCGCGTCCCGTATGGAAGGAAAACCCGAGAACGCCCGTGTTACGCAATTAAAGCCCGCATCCTGGCTTCGATCGTGTGCCTCGTATTCTTAACTGCCCCTGGGTATCCATTTACCAGGCAACCAGGAACGCGCGAAGGCAGGCGCATGAATTCGCGCAGGCGATTGCCCGACTTAATCAATTATAAATCATTACAAAGCTCGAAACATTGTTCGTCCGTTAATCACTGTTAAATCAGTTTACAAATAATCGTAAGTATCGTCAATTTCACATCGTTCATCTCGTACTTCCATACGTGACGGGTTATATTTTTTAGCATGCAGAGCAGCGAAGTGATGGTCATCGAGCATGTGGAATCATTTATTACTCGTTCACTTATTGACTCGAAGATGTGTGAGTACACTATCGCATTCCCGAGACCGGTAAACACGCCAGTTCCTATTTTCTTTTCCAAACGTGAATAACCGCGGTATAAATAGTCTAAGTTCAACGTAGTTGCAAATCGTGCTCTATCAGTTCTCTCCAGTAACAATAATGAACGGTTTAACAATGAAGCCGTCGACATTTCCTTCATATTTTTACGTATCAATGCAATCTAAAATCTGAACGATATAATATAAAATAATTTTCTCTTTCGTCTCTCGCAGAAGAATTTAAAGACCATATGCGGTATGTTCAGTGTTAAACCATCAATTATTTGATACTCGATTGGCAAAATACTTCTCCATTTCATTTTTCAGTCCATGAGAGAGGGTCACACGTGAATTCAGTTGAGGAACGTAACGCAACGACGGGTTGTGAGAATCGTAAAATGGTTTTGATCAAGGGTTAACAGCGGTGTCATCCTTCGCAATGATCTTGAATTAGTATCGCGGCCGTAAACAAGGCTGCTGTCGTCTTGGCAGACCGCATGAATTCAGATCACGCTAATCTGGCGTTAGTCAGTCGCTTTCCCGTTTCGTTATCGCGTGTAAAATGATCCTTGGCGACGATGTTACGCGGCCAATAACGATTTACGCGTAAGACCGTAATCTACCGGATATACTAGTATTCACGCTTCCTTGGCAAAGTTGATTCATAACGAAATTCTCGCAGCGTTTGGCATGACGCATCGACGAGCCCTTTGTCAAAATAATACCGGGCAACGGTCTCTGTTCGGAGCCATCGGCGGAGAGAACTAGGGAGGAAAATAAATGAGCGCAATTACCGGCGATAGCGGGGTAACAACGCGTTTTGATTGGACCCGTTGATTGGTAGCTAATGAAAATTTCAAACTGGTATAAAGCTGGCACGGGCCCGGGGCCATGCATATTTAAGTGCGTAACTGATACAGAAAATAAGCGCTTCCACGGGAGCGTAATATGAATTTGTTCGGCCAGCGAGAAACATTACATTCAAGGATTTCATCGCATTAATTGTATCTTTGTTTCAACTGCAGTTATTCCGATCTACGGACATGTGAAATTATTTTTACTGGATACATTCGGACGGTTTGCAGTCTGGCGAGTGTAAACCTCGCTGAATCGCGTATAATTTATGTACTGGAGCCCGAGCAGAAATGATCTAGTACCTCGGGCAAAGAATGAAAATTTCAAGCTGCTTCAAGACGAGAGTCCAGGGAATGTAGGCGGCCTCCTGTATACTTTATCTTCTACGTAACTGGTACAGCGTTTTTATGAACGAAATTGTACAATAATGTTTAAGGAAGTTTCGGTTTGCAAAACCGGTTCTATGCTTTTTAATAATGTACGCTTCAAATCGTGTGAAATTAATTGTACTTTAAATATCTAGAGATCTTATATTTCAAAAAGCATTTTTAAGATACGTAAATCAAATCGATTTTCGATAAGAGCAGAATGCATTCATACATTTCTCGTGCAAATTGGATCAAGGTCGGTTAAACTAGCTATAATAGACCGCAGCTATGTATATTTCAGCGTAATTAATACAGCGCACCCTGGTTTCATGAACGGCTATTAATGCAAAATCATTATTTAATGACATGCACGATATCACTGCATTCCTCCAGAATTCTCCAACGTGTATTCGGACAATTTGCAAGATTCTGATATCTACGCGGCCTGCAAAACCGACCTAATGAATTTCTTCGAGAAAGAATGAAAATTTGAAACTGGGACAAGGTCCATTGAGGTGGTCCAGATAGTATGGAGCGCTTGCGTGCTTACAATGTAGGACAAATACATCGACCCGGTCTTAGACAACGAAATTTTCATAGAAATAAAACATGTGCGATGAATTACTATAAATCTTTCTGATAGAGATCACAGTTTCGTATCATCAAATGCATATGATCGAATTAAGAATTGTTATCTTCGTGATATTGATTGTATCCTTATTTGAAAGTAAAATGAGACATGAATTTTTAATCGTATGCAATTATTTATTCTCCGAACAGACCCGGTCAACTTCTGTTTTGGAAATCATGGGACCCGTGAAATTATCACGCGCATAACACGACTTTACGTATTTGCTGTCTTGCTGGAATGATCTCGTACGATTCCCGGGATACGGATGACAATTTAAAATTGGCACAAGGACGTTTCACGAGCTCCAGGCGCAGCGCTTGCGTATAGAGCGCAGGCCAGGGCACGTTGCGTCGGAGCCCGCTCTCACCTTTTCGACGTGATTGGCAGATAATTTTATGCAATAACACACAATTATTATTTGATAAATTCATCAAATAGCGAGCAACGTGAAACAGCTCCGATGATATTTCTGTATTTTCATTTTCACGTTTGATAACTTCTACCATAAATGATTTGACTTTTCAATCGTTTGAAATCTGTGGTTTGAACATCTGAGCCTGATCCGATCCGTTTTGAAATATATGGGACCGGTTAAACTTTCGAATGCATTATGTCAATTGCATGGAGAGATGGTTTAATAAATTCCCCGGGCAGAGCATGATAATTTTAGTCCGAGGACATTCGAGGTTGTCCAGGTCCAGGATTGAAGCGCGTGCGTCTCTAAATGCAGGATGGATGGGGCGAAACGCGTTGCTACGTTACCTCGAGATTAATACAAAATCGTTAGTATAGCTACCCACGCGGATTCCTTATATTTCCAACTTCCGAGTAGGGATTAATAATGAAACGGCATTCTAAAGTTCAAGAGTCACGAGTAGTTTTAGGCGGCTTTGCTAACGGATGCAGTTGCTACCAACCACCTACAAAGTGTATACAATGATTCAGAAACAGTTTCTGCCAAAAGAAGCTACCTCTCAAATGTTCATTTCGAATCACTAAGATACTATTTTAAATATCTGAACGATTTACGTTGTAGTCCATGTCGGTTTAAAACGGATACAGTTATGCGTATTTGCAAACAGGAGGAAATGGTCTAACAAATTGAGCATCCGGTGAAGGACTAGAGCATCCCATCAGAGATTATCTAGCCACAGAGTTTGCGAGTTTGGAATTTAGGTCAAATGCATCGAAACACGTGTTACCTTGAAATTGGCACAAACTTGTTCTTTTGAGTCCTTTTTTGAACAGACCCATTTTTTGAACAGACCCCGTTTTTGAACAGACCCATGTATCATTTTATACGCATGGGTTGTATAAAATGATACATGGGTCTGTTCCTCATTAAAACAACTATTAATTATCATAAAACGTTTGCTATGACTTAAATCTAGAATATTAACTACATCTCCATCCCGAAGTGGATAATAATTGACATTTCTAATCACGAGAAATTGCGTATCAAATCACGAATCAGATTGTATCTTAAAAAGTATCGATACTATTATAAAATAAATGTTATTTGTTATATTCCTTATGATCCTTTGCAGGTACAGAATCTGACGTAATAAATAGCCTGGGAAAAGGCTAAGGGTCATACGTGACCAGATCAAGGGAGAGCTCCGGAGGTGGACCAGATGGCATCCGGCGCTTGCGTATCAAAAATATAGGGCAAACGCGGGGAAATGCGTTTCCATAATACATCTCAAGATTAATATCAAATCGTCAATAGCGATATAGAAAAAGAATTACATTTAAAAACCTGTTGTGTCAAGATCACTATTATCATCGTACAGCGTCTACGACAGAATTCAAGGACTCGTGGCTTAATTACACCGACTCTATTTTACTTAAAAAATATTCGTATGTCAAGAGCTTATAATCGTGAAAACGTCTTTCGAAACACGTGCGACTTGGGTATTAAAATTCATGCAATCATATTTAGACGGAGACGAGTCGGAAGAGTCCAATGCGTTTCCCGGAGAGACAATGATCATTTTACGCCGGATCCAGGAAACTTGGAATCGTCCAGGACCAGAAGCGCTTGCGTGTTATAACCGACACGAGCAGAGGAACGCGTTTCTACGCATCGAAATCAAGATGACCCGTTGAACATACATACATATACATTCGTAGTGGGTTGATTTTAATAAATGCCCGGGTAAAGGGTGAAAACGTTACCCCCGTCATTTAAGATCGCCCACGTGCAACGCTTGCGCGTGTTC
>SHCU01000255.1:54062-69927 GCA_004307685.1 Ceratina australensis | reverse complement strand
CAGTAGTTAAATATACTATAAATAAGTTAAGTGATAAGTAATAAGTTAAGTAATGATTATAACGAGCGAACTAACCGAGGGTGAAGTATCATTCATTACTCCAAAGAAGACACTCGAGTCTCGGTGCTTTCAAAGGGACCAGAGTGGCTCTTTCAGAGAGATGGACGATATTAAAGAAGTTGTAAATTATAAAATTGTGTCCTAAGACAATTCTTCATATACGTACAAAGTAAGAGAATACTATTAGAATAAGAAAATGAAAATACATATTTTAAGGAATAATATCGGCAATGGAAATCCAAAATTAGATAAATTATAGCTAAAAAGAAATACGTAGATAGAGAAATTTTAGTCAATAAAATATAATCAAGTATTTTGTCATATCAGAGCCATTGCCTGTATTATCTAGTAACTACAATCTAAGAAATTAGAGTTACAAACATGTTAGTTTACTAGTCCGCGTAAAAACTAAGTTAGAGTAAAGCTGGTGAATTGGACTAAATATTCTTCAGTATAAAATTTGTCTAATTGTTCGACCGCAGATCTCTGTGCAAAAGATGTAATAGACGTGCTTTGCTGCTATCCATCATACCTCGTGATATATGATATATGTATTGCTTTTAGTAGTTTCTATTATAATGTATTTTTCATTTCAATAATTCAATCTGAGCACACTTGTACCTGATATACATGCATACAAATCTATATGGAATATGTATGTTCAACTTTAGTCTACTAACTGTAAGTCCAGAAAATCCTAAGCTATCTGGACCGTAGTATTATCCTAAATATGTCACAAGGCACCATCAATCTATCTGTCTATCCCAGTGTAAAGGCTTCTTGTATAGTAAAAGAAGCAAGATGTTCTAACACTCTGTAAGTGTCAATTATAATAAAGATATGTACTGAACATCGTTTATTATTCAATGACACTCTTACTAATATCGCTCGGATAATCTTGTACGTAACAGGAAAGACCCCTTGTGGTAACAACAGCAATGGAAATTGTAAAAATTTATTAATCCAGAATATGGGATTCAAAATGTTGTTCATCAGAGACATCGTTCCTATCTTTTATCAACTACATTGCAAAGGGTTTGCGCAAGGGGTTGCGGAATTGTTATTATACCACGATACTAGTAGAAATATCTTCCAATATTTAATAAAATAAAATTAAAACAATTTTAAGAAGTACTATTATAAGGGATACAAAATTTCCTCTCCCTTCTCTTCTGTTTACGTTAAATTGCAAAAATGATGGCAGGAAGAATGCTATACTGCAATACCTATGCAAAAACCTGTTGCACATTTTTAATACAAGTTCCCAAATTCTTATTCCTGATATCATTCATAAATAAGAATGCCATCAATTCTTCGATGTTATCTTTGAAAATGAAAATTTGTTCGGCAGTCGAGCGAGGAGTCTTCTATCTATTATCTGTAGATTAGACCAATCTCTGCGAGATCAGTAGGTGGTCACGGTATGGGACGGTATGGTAAGATTTTTATGGTGTCCAACCCCATTTATCTGTAGATTACAGGAGTTGTAAAATTACATGCAATCGGTAAAGTAGAAAGTAGAACCATAACGCAGATGGCAGCACGCAACAGGTCATCTTTCATTTATTCTACATTTCAAATAAATTCGTAATAAATAGTAGCAAAATCAGAAAACGCTTCAACAAGTTTCCGGGCTTAAATCTCGCCGAATTTCTAGGCTGCCGGAGGACGTAGATAAATTATGGGAATCACGTATCGGCAATCTCTGAACGTGATCAGCGAAACGTTAATCAAATTACAGAAGCTGCGTTCATACGCGTTAACACGGGTGTATCGTGATTTAGAAATTTAGTTACGCCTCAGATGAGAAATTCACCGCTCTTTTTCGGACGACGCGCTCTGTTTCAAATTTCAATTGCGACAGCGAATTCGTCGAGAGCGCATTTAGAAAGTTAAACGTAATTATGTCAATCTTTTTTATTAACATGTCCCGAGTTAACTCTCTTGAGTCCCGCGAGGAATTTCCTTTGAAAATCCTCAAAGGAATTCCCCCGAGACGCATTTTCCCCGAGCCGCGAACGTCGATTTACATATTTAACTCGAAACGCGGAGAGCCATCAGTTAATGAATTAATTATTGATCGCGTGTAATCAGAGTAGGCTGAAAACGCTACGTGAACACCGCGTAACACGCGGCAGTCGCGAGAGAAACTATTGATTAACTGTCGGGCACATTGCGTCTCCAGGCTGGACAGCATTGTCTTTCATTACGCGATATCGTCGGGATTCTGATTGTGCCACGGCAAGCTCCGCGTACACCGTTGCTCAGAAGTCCCAAGACAGTATGCACAGACGCATAATTAAATTGTAAACTCCGCTGGTCGAATGCATCGAAAGCAGCGGGTCTCAAAATCTAATTTCAGCATTTTAACGCTAAAACTACCGAGAAATTTTGCACATTAACACTAGATTGCCCAAGGAAGTCTCATTTTGACTGCTTTTCAGTTTCAATTACAAAAAGAATTATGTATATAATGATACAACTTCTTAGACATTTTTTTTATTGTTAACGTTTACTAATAACCTGTTTTATAACTGTAAGTAATATAAGAAAATATTAAATATCAATTTCAGATAAATTTCTTTACGCGTTAGTTATTCTTTCACAATCAAGTCATTTAGACTGGTTTTGGGCAATAGGTATATACTAAGTTTCAGTCTTTCTAGTGTTAATATACTAGGTTAATATCTTTCACACTTGAATGCTATTTAATGTTAGCTTTAGTATTTTAGCCTGGTATCAGTTTAAATCAGAGTTGCAATTTTAACAATATGACGATACCAGTCTTATTTCATTTTTCTCCCTCACAGAAGAATTTATATGGGATCATTTTGACCCTGAGTGCTAAGTCTACCGTTAAACTAGCGCGATGATAAATGAAACGAGTTTCATAAATGTTTAAAATATAAGAAATAAGAAAGTGATCCTTCGCTACTCTCTCCAGGATTAATTGACTTTAAACACGAAGGAGAAACTGGATGAGCAAACAAAAAATTCAATCGTCGTCTATTAGTATCAATCGCATTTCGAGTCGAAGGAGCTTCGAAGTAGGAGTGTACGCCGCGACTTGTTTTCCTCGAATGTGGGATAGACCGGTTGGAAAAAGAGAAATTTGCCGTGTCGATTCCTTGGCTCAATCTCCGTGCAACGCACACGCACAATCCGTTATTCCTCCTCCCCCGTCGATTTTCAAACGAACAGAGGGGAACAAACAATACGGGAGAAGCTAGACACACGTTCCCCTGACAGGAAAATCTCGGGAACGTGTACTACATCGGTTTCGCATTTGACGGGCTACCCGGCGATAATGCAAACGGCAGCGCGGTTTTAACGAGCGCTTCTCAGATTTCAAACACGCTTGACATTATTCCCGCGCAGGCATTAATTTAATTCGCGCCGGGGAAACCTTGTTAAGAATTTATAATAAATGTCACAATCAAATTTAACGTGACGCGACAGGGAATTAACGCGGAAAATATGAAATATCGTTCGAGCGACGAAGAAAGGAAAGGGGCTCGAGGCACCCCTTGATCACTCGAGCCAATCGTGACGAGTGACTCGATGAACTCGTTGCCCTTTAAATTTAATCGAACGAGCAAGAAATTACCGCGGAAGTTCGAACTGTGCCAGAGGGTTGCGGCTCGTTTCCGATGCGAAAAGAGCCTCACCGACTTCCCACGCGAGTTTCCCCATCCATCGGGTTTTTCATCGTTAAACAGACGAACCGCGTTTCCCATTTCGAAATTCGTTCCACGCACTACTCTTGATCAAGCGAACGACTCGAGAGCATCGTGATAAATTAACCCTTTGCACTCGAACATTTTTTCACGAATATTTCGTGAGCTTTTCACATGCAACTTAACGTATTAAAATTGTTCATAATTTTCTTAATTAACACTTTGACGGCCGCACGTTTCGGAGAAAGACTTGCGCTTGCCGCCGGGACATTTTGTCAGTTTTGTGTCAAATCGGCAGGCTTCATCTAATGAAAATTCTTCTGTTGGTTTATGAACGACTCGAAATTTATATTGGAAATGGTCTGTGATGGGTTTAATCTTGAATAATCGGTCTTGACATTTTTCGTATCTCCAAATTTGAGGAGATCTATTTCTTGGCATGACTCGTTCAAAAATGAGTGTGCAGATTAATGGACCTATTCAGTACTCATCTTTTTTTGGCCTTTTTACTAATCCCATCAAAATTATTAAAGCGATAAATATTTTCATCTTCTCAACGTCTGTATCCTTTCTTCTATATCAGTTTGGCTCGTGAACTCACGTACACGTGACTTCGGCCGTCAAAGTGTTAATGTACGTTTTAGAATTTCATACTGATTAAGATTAATTCAATCAATAATATACTGAAGCAGTGATCATTTGCCTATACGACAATTATAAAACAGATGGTGACTGAGAGTCTCCTCTCGAGTGCAAAGGGTTAACCGTGGCTGTCGAATTTCAGATCGGGCCAAAGAACGAGAAACCGTCTGATGGAATATTTCGAAAATCAAAAGCGAAACATTAAAAAGCTTGAAAAAAATGTAACGTAAATAATTCATCTTGTACAGATGTTAAAAAGCTTAAATAAAATAAATATTTGAAATCGTGAGTACTCACCACGATCATCTCGGATGGCTCGAGGACGAAGCACTCGTTCGGTCTCCTTGCGCTGCCACCCGTCCGCTTGCCGAAGCTGAAACAGAGAACGCGGTGAAAATCGATTCGAACCGTTCGGGGGAGAAAACATTTTTCAATCGACGTCATTTAACTGTTTACGACGCGAGCAGCAGCCCCATCGACAGATGTTTCTCTCCCTCTCGAGCACACTTCATATCACGAATTAGCCACGAAATTCCCCCGGTTACGCGTAGCTCCCCCTCCCCTCTTCTCTCGGATAATCGACAAAAATTTGCCGGAAGCTGCGCGCGAGAACCGAGCAATCGAGCCGCATACCAGGCCGCAGGCATAATTCCAACCCCTATCGCGTGTTATTTCGGAAACGCAGCAGCAGCTGCGCCGTTGTTTGTCTATTAATCAATTAATTACACGGGTAGCCGGTATCGAGCTCGAAAGTGAGCTAATTAGAATCGAGATTTACACGTGATAACGAAATCCGAAAGAAAAACGAGGAGGAGCCAATTAGCAATAGCGGGTGTAATCGAAACCGTAATGTGTATTCGTACGCGTTATCCGACTGTTATAGCGCTCGGTGAAAATCGATGGGTACGCGTTAATATTCAAAATTCGTGGACGACGCGGTCATTAAGGGGTAGCTACGTGCCTTTAGCGCCGCTGCGTTAATCCATTTTCCTTAATAAATTATGATTTCTGCGAGTTACGTTTACAGCAGGAGCTACCTCTCCGTTGCGCATAGAATCTCGCCTCCAATTAAGGTAATTAATGCGCGGCGAACACGCGAGCACGCTGTTATATGTATACCGGGAAGAAATGTCATTAATGTTTTAATCAAAGGTCAGAGTTTAAAAAGATTACGGCTAATTATATCAGAAACTCTGTGTGTGTGTGATTATCCGTCAAACTTTCAGCGTTGCTCACAGAGAGATTATCTCTAGTATCAATAGAAGCGGAAATTCAGAGATGAATTTTCGGGAAAATCTGCCGAGTTTCACTGTGTGTCGAACTTGAAATGGCATGCTCGTTGGGTACACAATGCGTGATGAGCATCGCATAAATCAGCGGTAGGGCTTGAAACGCGGAGGCAAGGGAATATCGACGGTGATGCATCAAACGCGGCACGCCGTGAGGAACGAAGGTTGTCTAAGGTTCTTGACCCCCTCAACGATCATCTGTCTTCCTTTAACGCGGCCCGCGTAATAACGCGTGTGTGCGTGCACCGCGTGGAAAATTGAATTCGAACGCCTGTACCGCTTGGCTTCTTCGGCCAAACCCCTCTCTAGAGTTTAACCCCTTAACGCCATCCCCGATACGCGGACTCGCTGATCATCGCGGCGTACATTTATGCTCGACCGACGAGACGTTATTGGGTTTCCCTTTTATAATAGTGAACTTCAAGTCAGAGGGGAAAAAATGACCGTCTGCATTGGGTTCGAAACTTATCGAAAGAGGTACTTCGATATCATGCACTCCCTTGAGAAAAGGTCCTACGTACAGATTCGGACAATTGTTCTGAACCCACTACTGCTTATGTGTGAGTTCCCTAGCGGAACAATATTTAAAAGTAATTAAAACTGTTCTTATTCCGAAACGCCAAAATTATGTCAGAAGCTAACAGCATTAATGCCAGACCGAGCACTGAAAAAATCAGGCCAAAAACATGATAGATTTATTATTATTTTTTAATATTGTTTCGCTAGGGAACTCACACATAAGCAGTAGTGGGTTCAGAATAATTGTCCGAATCTGTACATGTCTTCTATGGACCTCTATCCATGTATAATATATAAAATCCGAAAATGTCAATATCTGTTGTATCTGTGAACTTGTGTGAAATTTTTTAAACCAGAATGGAATTTGCGAATTTTCAGAAAATATTTAAGTAATCAAATAAAATATTATTTAAAGAATGATTTAAATATTTAGTCGCAGCCTTAAAAATTTGATAATAATAATGTTTCTTAGGAGAAATTTCAAAATTGCTTGCATCTACTATCAGAGATAAAATGATCCTCCTCCAGTTTTATAATTCACCTCGGAAGAATTCTTACCGCGTCTCATTATTACGGATGGAAGAATCTAAAGAATCTGATTCTCAAATTTTGGAATTGGATCCGAGAGCTGAAAAATGGAGCGAGGAGATAGATACGGAGCCAGCTGTCGCGCGTTTATGGAGATTAATTGAAATATATTCAAATTGTAACACTGGCACCCATTCAGCGGCGCCAGCGTTATTCCGATTTATGCGACGGATAAATTTTGCGTTGCGTTACGTTACGGCGACGTCTCAATAAAAGCTGCCGTGTCAGCGTGTACCAATTTCACATGTAACGTAATAGAACTCGTGTAAAAGAAAGCGCCTGCGTCCTGCTTCCGCGTTGCATCCAAGAATCTCTCGGTTGGTGAACCCGATTTTTTTTACCACGGGGATATTTAACTGTTAAACACCGAACGATTTTAATCCGCGTTTCATCAATGAAAATTCAACTTCGTTAAGATTCTTTTCCGGTCCTACACATTTTTGAAATATAGCATCGTGGAATTATTAATAGGACAGTAAAATAGTTGAGGACAACGGGTCCATCGAAAAATCTCAAGTGCCATTGTTTCAAATAATTGTTCGCATTAACTCGGGGGCCGCAGTTTCGATCGTGGATGGTTTGCTGGGTTTACTCGTAGAGATAATGCAGACCGATGTGATTTACGTCGCAGCTGTGTTAATTTACGGGTGCCGGCTCGGAAAATTAATTACCAACGGTGATTAATATCGGTAAATTGGGGATGGGATCCGATCGATATTTAATACAAAAATTACATTTCTCTCGAACCTAGTTCCATTCTCAATAAATAAAAACCAAAACGAACTCGGAGTAGCTTACATCGATATCAATACGATATGTATCTTACAATTATATCCTACGATATATGTATATGTATATCCTTATATGTATCCTACAATGTCCGTTGATCAAAAGAATTCATCCATTAGAGCGTATAATACAAGAATCAAAGATACAGATGAAAAGAGGCTGAATAAACTCCTCAAAAAAGTACAAAAAGATTCGCGAATAAAATTATAGAACAAGGTATAGATAAATTTAACGGATAGAATGGGAAATAACATAAATTCTAAAGAATAGAATTATGAAAGGAATTCGCCTTTCGAAATCAGCTGAGAAAATATATGAAATAAATCCGAGTCGATTATAAAAATAAGCAAGCGTATAAAATATATCGGTTGAAAGGGCGAAAGAGTGACGTTATAAAATTCGTCGGACTGGTCGTCGGACTCACCAGACGGAGAACCGTCTCCTGGGGAAGGCAGGAGGCGGTGGCGGTTGGGTACGATAACTCCTGTCGACGGACTCGCTTCTGAGGGCCTGTACGACCTTCGGCACGGCCCTGAACGGCTCCTGGGAGGCTCTGGTGATCACGCCCGAGGGCAGATTGCCATTTCCGACGGTGTCGTTGAAATTACTCGCGCCGACGCTGCCACCGCCGTGGAAGCTGTTCCACCGTCTGACAGGACCTCGATTAGCGACGTGGTGCCCGTTTCCGGGACCGCGCAATTGGCTCGTATGCTTGTGCATCCTTTCTCAAATGTTTTTTATCTTCACCCCTCGGACTCGGACAGCTCCGAGTTCGCCTCCATTCCTTTTCTCATTACACCGTCGCTGGATCTACCGAGTCCTTGATTCGCCCGTCGGCAACATCACTTCACTTCACCCTCTCGTCTTTATTTCAATCCGACGGATCTCTCTATTATTTCACGCTGCGCCGTGTTCAATAGGCCTGGTGTCCCCGCGAGGATTGGTTATCTCGTCTGCCGAAAGTAACTCCGGTTAGCCCTCTCTCGGGTTTTCATAAAAAAACGTTCCGTGAACCAGGTTTTCATCGCTCGCTATTGCCGGAAAGTTTCCTCGCGCCGATTATTATCGGTTCGCCGGAACTTTCCGTAGGGTACCGCTCCCTCGGGCGCTCCGCTTGGCTATTTTCCCCGAGTCAGTAAAAACGATCGTTTTGAATAAATTCAATATCAGCATCTTTCCGACATACCCTTAACCCGCGTCGTTCAACGTGGTTATCTAACTCAACGATCGTCACTCGCGATCATTTATTTTCTATTAATTTTTTACGTCGACGAATGACTCTGCTGTCTCAGCTTGAAAAATACTCGCCCCGTGACTCTCGGCTATTACGTCCGAAGAGTTTCTCCATTCAGGAAGAAACTGAATGCACGGTCCGACGCGTAACGAAAATTTTCACAGACGCCGCTGAATCAACCTCGTTCCCAAATTGTACTTACATAACGTCCGATTGAATAATCCCGTCGGCAACGAAATTCGACGATAAGCACGACTCAAGATCGCGAACGTTCAATAACGTCGAGTCGGGTTTCGTATCGAACCAGTTCCTGAATCTCTCATCCAGTTCGGTAATTAAAAACGAGACCTCCGCTTCCGTGTAGCGTAACAGGAAAGCATTGTGGATAGCGCGGCGAGGAAATCAGCGGCGTGAATCGTCTACTTGGTTACTCGCGAAATCCTCTCCGACGCGATTTTATTACGTGACTAATCTGTATCCAGCGTTGCTCGTTAAACGGAAGAGAAGCGTCGTCGTCGCGGTGTCGTCTACCCCTTTCTCCTCTTATCAATTTCGACCGTTTGCACGGGGTGATAACGGGCCGTGGGGACGGTGATAAAAACCGGGACGCGACGTTATAAAGAAATCGACTCACCGCGTACAAAGAAATCTCTATGCACGTAATCGAACCGTCTACACAGACGCAAACGCAACTTGATATTAATTTAATCTATTTTTTTTAAATAGAATATTAAATTAATATTAATTTAAGATATTAATTTAATCTATTCTTTTTAAATAGAATATTAAATTAATAAACGAACGAGTAAATAATTAATAAAACAAACTTCAAATGATCAATCTATTCTTTGTAATAGAATATTCTTATTAACAGTTTAATAGTTTTAATAAATGTAATAAAATTTAATTTAATATTCTTATTAATAGTTGAAATAATTTGAATAGAATAGAATAGAATATCGTTTGAAGTTGGTAAGTTGAATACGGTCGGAACTTTTAAGTGGTAACGCGGATAAATTAAAAGCGAGAAGTTCGCGTGTTCGTATTAATTATTGCGGTGCACTCGCCGAGATGAAATTCGCAAGATGGTACACAGTTCGAAAAGGGCGGTAAACTTGGTAATTACTCAAGCCGAGTTACGAGCGCGGAGGTACGAGAACTTCGAGCATAACGATACCCCGACACCGTTACCTTTTTATGTGGGACTAACAATATGTAAAAGCGTGGATTGTACGGGCTAACCGCTACGATTCCCTCTGCCGATCCGTCAGCCTCACGAAGGATGCCAACGAAGAAAACAACATTCCTTCCCACACTTTCAATTTATAATATCGTTTTCCCATTTCTGTGGGACAAGTGAAAAGCATGTGAAAAATGCAAGTAGCGAGGTTAACAAAATTTCATTTAAAATATTCGATTTATCGAGTGAATTTTTTCTAACATTTTATTCGGTTTCAAATAATTCGAATATTTTGTAATGCAATGCTGGAATTTTAGTGTATAGCTAACTGACGTCGAGTGTAATTAGCTATTAGTAGAGTATCAGTTAGTTTGGACGGTCTGCTCTAATTTTTAAGAGGAGCCAATTAGAACGACTCTTTTCTACAATTTTATTTGATTTCAAACAATTCGAATATTATGTAATGCAATCTGGAATTTTAGCGTGTACCTAACTGACGTCGAGTGTAATTAGCTATTAGTAGAGTATCAGTTAGTTTGGTCGGTCTGCTCTAATTTCTAAGAGGAGCCAATTAGAACGACTCTTTCCTACAATTTTATTCGATTTCAAATAATTCGAATATTATGAAATGCAATCCTGGAATTTTAGCGTGTACCTAACTGACGTCGAGTGTAATTAGCTATTAGTAGAGTATCAGTTAGTTTGGTCGGTCTGCTCTAATTTCTAAGAGGAGCCAATTAGAACGACTCTTTCCTACAATTTTATTCGATTTCAAATAATTCGAATATTATGTAATGCAATCTGGAATTTTAGCGTGTGCCTAACTGACGTCGAGTGTAATTAGCTATTAGTAGAGTATCAGTTAGTTTGGTCGGTCTGCTCTAATTTCGAAGAGGAGCCAAGTAGAACGACTCTTTCCTACAATTTTATTTGATTCCAAATAATTCGAATATTATGTAATGCAATCCTGGAATTTTAGCGTGTACCTAACTGACGTCGAGTGTAATTAGCTATTAGTAGAGTATCAGTTAGTTTGGTCGGTCTGCTCTAATTTCTAAGAGGAGCCAATTAGAACGACTCTTTCCTACAATTTTATTCGATTTCAAATAATTCCAATATTATGTAATGCAATCTGGAATTTTAGCGTGTGCCTAACTGACGTCGAGTGTAATTAGCTATTAGTAGAGTATCAGTTAGTTTGGTCGGTCTGCTCTAATTTCTAAGAGGAGCCAATTAGAACGACTCTTTCCTACAATTTTATTCGATTTCAAATAATTCAAATATTATGTAATGCAATCTGGAATTTTAGCGTGTGCCTAACTGACGTCGAGTGTAATTAGCTATTAGTAGAGTATCAGTTAGTTTGGTCGGTCTGCTCTAATTTCGAAGAAGAGCCAAGTAGAACGACTCTTTCCTACAATTTTATTCGATTTCAAACAATTCGAATATTATGTAATGCAATCTGGAATTTTAGCGTGTGCCTAACTGACGTCGAGTGTAATTAGCTATTAGTAGAGTATCAGTTAGTTTGGTCGGTCTGCTCTAATTTCTAAGAGGAGCCAATTAGAACGACTCTTTCCTACAATTTTATTCGATTTCAAATAATTCGAATATTATGTAATGCAATCTGGAATTTTAGCGTGTGCCTAACGGACGTCGAGTGTAATTAGCTATTAGTAGAGTATCAGTTAGTTTGGTCGGTCTGCTCTAATTTCTAAGAGGAGCCAATTAGAACGACTCTTTCCTACAATTTTATTCGATTTCAAATAATTCGAATATTATGAAATGCAATCTGTAATTGTAGCCTGTACCTAATTGACGTTGAGTGTAATCAGCTATTGGTAGAATATGAGTTAGTTTGGTTGGCCTGCTCTAATTTCGAAGAGGTGCCGATTACAGGTTAGAGAAGGAGTGCAGACGGTACGACGAAAGTTCGACGTCAAAGGAGTAGTGTGTAAGGTCTCGTTACCTGAGGGCCGAGATCCGAAAGGCACGGAGGGAGATTACCTGAGGATACAGCCGTGGGAAAGTCTTAGTAACGGTGCAGGTTGAAGTGCATAAGAGCTCCCCGAGGAGGAATAGGTTTAAGGTGGATGGAGACTTCCCTCTCTCTCGGGTACGTATAGAAATTCAGCGAGCTTGCAAAACCTCTTGAGCACGCGCTCGACTTCCTCTTGTCGTGGGCGCGATCAAAACCATCCGGACAGTAGCGAAACGTTCGTACAGAGCGACAGAAAAATCTTATCACGAGTTATAATACGTCACGTTATTCCATAAAAGATTCAAGTGTTACTTGAATAAATTTGGATAACAAATATAACTGATTATAAAATAAACTGGAAAGATAAACTGAGGTCGAAGCGAACAAGCATATATTCTGTACGAGTTTCGTTGCAAAGCGCGAATGGCATTGTAACAAGTTACAGAAGCATGCTATATACCAGAGTTCGAAACTAATTTGTTACACAACGATGTTTCGTTACAATTTGTAGGTCGCAGCTTAACGCTATACGTAATAACAAACTTCACCGAAACTCCGGTAGGCGAACTGGTAACTAGAATCTTGGCAGTGATTACGATATTTCTCTTGAAACTGGCTCACCGACTGGAGAACCGAGTTGGCCTCGCGCGAGGAACTTTTGCTTCGGCCGCGACCCCTTCCCGCTAGTTTCTTTTAACCCCCTGGACCCCCCGCTTAAACATTCCGCCGTCCGGGTGGAGTGTTTGCGAACGCGTCTACGTAAACGGGAGGTACCTGGGCAAAAGTTCCACGGAAACCCGAGGCCGCATTCACCGGGGGAAACTACCGTGCACCTGCAGGAAATTTTCCAGGCTAGTACAGCCATTGCCAAAAATAACTACAACCTCTAAAACCGGCAAAAATAATCGGTAAGATCGACTAACAGAATATCCGTTTAAAAGAAATTATAAATCGCCAGAATCTGAAAATGCAGGTGGAAAAATAATTTCGTAACGCAGGATTTTATTCGTAGGATTAATAATTAATTAACAGGAAATGCGTTAATAAGATGATAAATCGCGACCTCTAAAACCGGCGAAAAATAATCGTTAAGATCGATCAGCGATGAACAAAATATCTGTTGTTTAAAGGAAATTACAAATCGCCGGAATCTGAAAATGCAGGTAGAAAAATAATTTCGTAACGCAGGATTTTATTCGTTTGATTAATAATTAATTAATAGAAAAAGCCTTATTAAATCGCGGCTTCTAAAACCGGCAAAAAATAATCGTTAAAATCGATCAACGATCCACAGAATATCTGTTGTTAGGAGAAATTATATATCGCCGGAATCTGAAAATGCAGGTAGAAAAATAATTTCGTAACGCAGGATTTTATTCGCTGGCTTAATAATTAATTAACAGAAAATTCGTTAATAAGATGATAAATCGCGGAACGAAGAATGTCGTAATCAGGGAAGTGGCACGTTAATCCGAGTTAATGTTATTTCCACCCGTTAGCTCCTCCACCCACGCCGGTGTAATCGCGGTAAAAGTTGGCGAGCATTGCGAAACAAGCTGAAACAACCGAGCTTTTACCCATTTCCCGTGGGATAACTTTTCCCGCATGGTAAAAAGCGTCGCCGGATCGCGTTATTTTTTTCCGAAGAGCGGAGAGAACGTGCGAGGCTGGTACAAAGTCGAAAAGAGAATGGAAAAACAAAAGTTGGCCGACACGTGCGGAGAAATGCGTAAACAGTGTTCAGCAGCCGGGTGCGAAGGGGTTGGGGTTGTCGGGGGCCACGCGGAAGGGAGAGGAGATGATTTTTACAGGAATCCAGTGTAAATATCACGCGGGCATAATCAAATATTGACCGTACGGTAGATTTCAATTTTCGCTTTGCGCAAACGTGATCTCTTTTTTACGCGCGATCAATTTTCTGTTTGTAAAAGATTCGTTTTTCGCGTCGAACAATTCCATCCGGAAGCTGTCATCTCCAATTTCAGAAAACGAAGAAAACTAACGCAAACGTTCCCACGAATTTGACAAAGCTTAATCAATATTTATTTTATCAAATAATTTTACCACGGGTGAGAATCGTCGGTCCGTGATAAATTTATTTCACAATTAAATCGAAGCGCTCTTATCGTCACCGCAGAGCTCGCACGCTCTCGTCGACACGAGCGTTCAGTCCAGTGGCTCGAATCGACTTTTGTAAAACGATGCCCGTTTGTCAACGAGTAACGCGACTAACTTTCTGTTATCGCCCCGATTCCTTTTGTCCGACACGATGAAGTTGGCTATACCATGCAAAAGTTTCACGCGGGAACACCTGCGTGTACCTTGATTGTCTCGAGTGAAACGAAACTAAACGCTGATAAGGCACCGTGAGTTCCTGATAAAACCGGGACATCATTAAAAATAGGATTCGATTCGTTTGAAGTAGAATTTTTATATAGATTTCGTCATTTTCCCAATATTTAATTTGTTTATGCGAAGCAGAGAGATTAACGATTAGGTATAACGGTTTCATGTATATGAGAAACTGATAATGTACGATAAAAGAACTGAATAGATGGCCAGAGCTGATTCGTGCGCGATCCACTGACAAGAAGTTTCCCCACGGGAACCCGTTACCTTGGTAATTATCCTTCCGCGATACAGTTTCGTATTACGCAACGTCGAAACGATAAGAACGAATATATATATACGCTGGCTCGTCTTCTTGCCCGAGGAAAACAGAAAAATCTCTTTTAATCGGATAAAACCGTGGAAGTTTCAACCGGTTGAAACTTTCCCGAAACTTTCGAAACCCCTTTCCGAATTAACTACCCCTTGAGAAAAAGTTCCCGGAAGAAAGAACCTGATACATATTGATGTCGCGATTACCTTATCGCTCTCTCAAGCTTTTATCCCTCGCGAAAACGAAAAGTTCGCGGAGCAAGTTTATTCCCGAGGTTTAATGTCGTTCGGTATCGTATCGAATGAAACTGAAAATCGGTATCGTCAATTCGAAACGTTGTCGCATTTTATCCCGTCATCGCATTATAAGCAACGTGGGTACGAAGAAATTGCGTCCACGTGCGGCAAAATAGGACGCGATATTACGTATAAAAGTACATAGAACTCGCGAAACAATATTCGGGACGCGTAATGAATCCTGGATATTGCGCTGCTTTGTGGGCGAATTGAAACCATTTCCTATACGACTTAAAATCCGATTCCTCCCGGTCATTATTAGGACTCCTGGACGAAAATACGATTAGAGATCCGTGGGAGATTGAAACGAAATGAAAGAGGATAATATTTTTTTCTCAATTTTAAATTATCAATCGTACTTCGAGTTTCTGCCCCGTCGAATCGGATTCACAGAGAGAATAAAAAAACTCATTCGACTTATAATGGACTCTTTTTTAACAAATACCAAAAATGAAAATTGATTCGTTGAATCGAGTAATGAGAAATATGATTCGGTTTGAAAAATTTATCGCTACGCATCATTTTTATCGAGTCAAGTTTTAATGAAAAATACCGTCGAATGATCGAGAGAAACAATTCCCGAGGTAGGTTAACGTCGACAATACCGAACGACAATGGCAGCGAGTTCAACAAAGGAGCCGCGAGATCGTAAAGGTAAAAAGACCCGGGGGAGGAGCTTTGGCGGAAGGAAAAAAGGCTAGTCGAGAGAGAATCCTCACCGCGCAAGGACAACGGGGCTCGGGGAGCATTGTCACCGACTGGCCTAATCCCGGACCGATCCTGCGACTTTCCCTCGCTCGCAGCCTCCGCTTAACGAGCACCATTCCCATAAGCCCTCTCTTTCATTCTCGCTCACCGAAAACCGAACGGAAGCCTGTCAATTTGTTACTGTTTCGATGCGACTTTCAGAGAGAGGATGTAAACGAGCTTCTAAAGTGCCCGCTTCCT
>SHCU01000255.1:29084-47193 GCA_004307685.1 Ceratina australensis | reverse complement strand
ACTACGCGAAGATTAAAATAATTTTTATCAACTCCGAAAGAGGTACACAGGTGCGAGATGGGGACAAAATATTGTGCCGAGTATTTTCTCATTCAATATGGGATCACGGGAGGAATGTCTCCTCCTGTCGTTTAAACATATTCTATACGAGTTCTCGAAATTGAAACCAAATATTTGTTCCCGAGGATGCGAGCGTCGCGGGGAGTACTTACTCCCTCGGGGAGGAAAAATATTTAACTTTCGAAATTAGAGCATGATCCTCCTCAATATTAAACGTACACACTCTCTGAATGGGATTGCAAGAAATTAATATTAAAACTGTTGAAATTACTCCGAGAAGAAACGAGGTCGAAATTTGGAATAAAATTTTTCCAGAGAGGAGCCGGAATGAAAAAAACGTGCTGCGGGTATTACGGAGATTTGAATTTGAAAGGCGGGAGGGGACTATCGATCAAAAGGGGATGACTAACGCGGGCGATACACTTTTAAAAGTCAGAGAGAGCTACGAGATTCCTGTGTTCAAATTCCAGATGTACCGTGTGTATCTCGGCACGATCTCCGCGTTTTCCCATCAGCCCGCGGCGAATCCATTTGAAATTAAACCGGCGTTCAACAATGAGACGACCAGCTATCGCACCGTGTATCGCGGTTTCTTTCCATACTGCTGCACACGTGACAACGGGAATCCGCTGTCGATACGTGTTATCATTTTTGCCTGCCACCGAAGGCGCCGCGCGGAACTACCGTTCTCTGCGATAATCTACGCCGCCGATCTACATCGATCAATTATCGAAAATTGATGTTATCTGATTAACAATGACAGCCGGTTCCGTTCGATCATTCTCCGTTTCAATTTGCACCGAACGCAACGAGTTCATCTATCAAGCCGTAATCATTAATTAATCAGAATATATTCGTAGCCTATATCTAAAATTGGTATTTCGCCCCGTTACTCCGCTCTGATTACGAATTACTTCGAGCCGCATTCACATCGAAAACCATCCAAGATCAAAGAGTAAACTCTTGACCAATCAAGATTATTACACATACGCGTTTTCAACCCTCGGCGAACCCTTAAGACAGTTTGTCCGCGTTACGCAAACAAAATCCATCCTATCGGCAAACAGAAACAAACCAATGTACACATTTCCATGACTCGGGGTAGATCGATATCTATAAAAAAAAAATCCACTCGCGGTTTTACTTGACCCTGGCCCTTGAAAATTCGAGCTGTCACGCAACCCCTTTGTACCGCGTGCTCTCCTGTTCGCACGTCCCGTCACGGTGCTCTTTAATTTTATATAAAAAGAACAGAAAGAGTGACTAGTTTTCGTTTTACCATGAAACTTTGGAAAGTCAATTTTAGTTTGATCAAAATGTAGAAAGATACCATTTATCAATCTCGTTAATGTGGTTATTAATATTGTATAAAAAAATAGGAGAAAGCTGAAGAAGCCATTTCGAAAAGTGACTTTTCATTTAAACCTTTAACTTACAATGACTTCTGGGAGGTGTCATTCACTTTAAATTAAATTCGTAGAAATTCCTTTTTATTTGGAACTTATTTTGGAACTACAGGGTTAATGGTAAGGTTTATCCGAGAATGAGTTACTGAAATGAGGTTTTAATCATTTAAGTTCCAAATAAAACGGGATTTGCACGAATTTGACTTAAAGCGAATGACACCAGAAGTCATTGTAAGTCGAAGGGTTAATGAACATATAGAAAGATATCTGTTATCAGTCTTGTCAAAGCTTAAGAAGAACAGATAGAAGCTGAGCACAAATATGAATTAATATTCATCGGTTTAATAAAAGTTCACGAGCTCGTCTATCGACCGATTGTTATCTTAAGAGAAGTGTAAAGAAAGTTTCGTTAAACCGAACGGTTGAAATCACCGTTGATTTGAAATGGTAATTCTCATCGAGCACCTTTGTGCGTCCCTGTCGAGGCGGACCGGTCGCTTTGGGAATCGATTCGCAATTAAATGGCCTCTTAATAACGAGGAACGCGGACGGTCCAGCGCGTACGTGTACGTCGCGGCGGTACATAAGGCCCGGGTACGCGTGCAGCTAGTTAATCAACGGATGAACCGAAAGCCAACCGGTCAAATTGGAGGGTGTGTCACTCGTGGCTCGTACCCATCAATTTCCGCTTGTATGCGTGACCGATACTGTCTCGGCCTGCACGTCAACGGGTATGTACGCGCGTATACGTGCGCGTACGTTTCCCCAAGACCCAGCTGCCGTTGGGAGCAATCTGGAGGCAGTGAATTGCGGCCGGAATATTGGCAGAAGCACCGGGGTTCGCGATTTCAATTCCTTTGATAATCGTCAAACGAATAAATTGATCGAGAAAATATAATAATCAAAAATATTTACACCCGTTGAACCCGATGATATTAAAATCGACGATTTTACTCTACACGCTTTAGACTCGTGGCACGAGAATTTTTCAAATCATGCATAAACTTTTCTGTAAAACGTTAAATCCCGTTTATATTTAGAAGAGCCTCAAAGCCTGAGGATTAATTAACACACACCTTCGTAAACTGCTTAACAGGGTAACCGGCGAGCGGCATAGTTGAACGGTCACGGGGAAGGGAACCGAAAGTTTTAATTAATAATAATAATAATAAAAAAATCGAGAGACCGTACGATCTTTTCCCTTTTCCTTCGTCGCTACGATAAAATCCGTGATCGGTTTTTATAGGCGAATAAAAAATTTTACCACCACCCCGGTGATTCCTTTTCATTACCAGTTTTCTCAACTTGATTGAAACGCCCCGACGTGTATGTTTAAACGGTGGCGTGCTGCCGTAAAAAAATAAATAAACTGGCTCGCAACGTGCGGCTAATTAATTTCCGTGAAACGATGTTGCGCAACGCGGAACGACTTTCGAGATATGTGGCAACAGCCTGTCCTAAATCAACCTGTAATTATCACAACTAGTTTCCAATTATCCCAGCCACCATGGTTTACAGTCAATAAAAATGATTCGAAATAAACGATTCTCGCGCGGCGTCGCGAATTAATTAAATAAAAATATCGAAATCGTAATAGAAATTCGCTAGTTTACGATATACTTGTTGACTCGTGAAATTCACGGGCAACTCGATTCGCAGGAATTCCCGCGGGCGCGACGACCGTCCCTTTTAAGCGAAAGGGTTGACAGGCGAGCTAGGGGATGGAAAACAAAAGAAACAGAACCCGTTTCGAGTTTGGTAAACAGTCGCGAATTTCCCGAGCGAAGTGGGTCTCTCTATCGAGAGGCACGGCAAAGAAGGAAAAAAAAAAATTAACAAAAGGGCAGCAGCATCTGGCCCAGGGATGGAAGAAGGGGGTTGTTGAGCCTTGCCAAAAAATCTCCTTTCGTCGCGCCTCGATACACGCTAATATTTACGTAACGCGCGTTACGTTGCGATTTTTACGCCGTCGCGTTCTCGAAAAGCCGAATCGAACGGGCGGAGAGAGGCGCGGGGGGTCGGAGGCAAATATTTACGGAGAGCATCGGGCGAATTGATGGTGTATCCGCCTTCGTGCTCCTCTCTTCTCCCTTGACAGGCCACTGACCCAGCCCACCGGCACCCGTCGTGAACGGGGGGAAAAAATAGGTGGAAAAATCGATAATACCACCGTTTCGTTGCGCCGTCACCGACGCTGGCTTGTTAGAAAATTTATCGCCGTATTATCTAATCAGAATTACCGACGTTCTCGATAAACGATACGAACTCGTGTCTCCGAAAATCCGATGCTCAACAGAACTTACACGGTCTACGGGTGACAAGACAGACCCACGTTGCACGGAAATTGGATTGCGTTTTAAACGAACCGAACTTCATATAAACGATTGGAATATTTCGAGATGGGACTGAATATTAGCGCGTCGATAAAATAGAACCATCTCGTGCCCCAAAAAGACGGACCCACGTTGCACAGAAATTCCATTGCGTTTTAACCCTTTGACTACGGTAGACTTTGGCACGTACTGGCCGTACGGTACGATACGAATTCACTCGCGACATCCACTGGGTAGGGCGAAATTTTTCCAAATTTTATTTAGACGCCGTTTGGCGTCAACAGTACCGGGAAGACAACATGTGTCGGACACCAATAGGCGTCAACAGTAATCGAAGGGTTAAACGAACCAAAGTCGGTATATTTTCATTGATAAAATTATTAACTCCTTCACGTAATTGAGACGAAATATAAACCATTGCAATATTTCGAGATGGGACTAAATATTAGTGCATCGAAAGGGTAGAACCATTTTTAATCTCATGCCCCAAAAAGATAGACCCACGTTGCACAGAAATTCGATTGCGTTTTAAACGAACCAAAGTCGGTATATTTTCATTGATAAAATTATTAACTCCTTCACGTAATTGAGACGAAATATAAACCATTGCAATATTTCGAGATGGGACTGAATATTAGTGCATCGAAAGGGTAGAACCATTTTTAATTTCATGCCCCAAAAAGATAGACCCACGTTGCACAGAAATTCGATTGCGTTTTAAACGAACCAAAGTCGGTATATTTTCATTGATAAAATTATTAACTCCTTCACGTAATTGAGACGAAATATAAACCATTGCAATATTTCGAGATGGGACGGAATATTAGTGCATCGAAAGGGTAGAACCATTTTTAATCTCATGCCCCAAAAAGATAGACCCACGTTGCACAGAAATTCGATTGCGTTTTAAACGAACCAAAGTCGGTATATTTTCATTGATAAAATTATTAACTCCTTCACGTAATTGAGACGAAATATAAACCATTGCAATATTTCGAGATGGGACTGAATATTAGTGCATCGAAAGGGTAGAACCATTTTTAATCTCATGCCCCAAAAAGACAGACCCACGTTGCACAGAAATTCGATTGCGTTTTAAACGAACCAAAGTCGGTATATTTTCATTGATAAAATTATTAACTCCTTCACGTAATTGAGACGAAATATAAACCATTGCAATATTTCGAGATGGGACGGAATATTAGTGCATCGAAAGGGTAGAACCATTTTTAATCTCATGCCCCAAAAAGATAGACCCACGTTGCACAGAAATTCGATTGCGTTTTAAACGAACCAAAGTCGGTATATTTTCATTGATAAAATTATTAACTCCTTCACGTAATTGAGACGAAATATAAACCATTGCAATATTTCGAGATGGGACGGAATATTAGTGCATCGAAAGGGTAGAACCATTTTTAATCTCATGCCCCAAAAAGATAGACCCACGTTGCACAGAAATTCGATTGCGTTTTAAACGAACCAAAGTCGGTATATTTTCATTGATAAAATTATTAACTCCTTCACGTAATTGAGACGAAATATAAACCATTGCAATATTTCGAGATGGGACTAAATATTAGTGCATCGAAAGGGTAGAACCATTTTTAATCTCATGCCCCAAAAAGATGGACCCACGTTGCACAGAAATTCGATTGCGTGTTAAACGAACCAAAGTCGGTATATTTTCATTGATAAAATTATTAACTCCTTCACGTAATTGAGACGAAATATAAACCATTGCAATATTTCGAGATGGGACTGAATATTAGTGCATCGAAAGGGTAGAACCATTTTTAATTTCATGCCCCAAAAAGATAGACCCACGTTGCACAGAAATTCGATTGCGCTTTAAACGAACCAAAGTCGGTACATTTTCATTGATAAAATTATTAACTCCTTCACGTAATTGAGACGAAATATAAACCATTGCAATATTTCGAGATGGGACTGAATATTAGTGCATCGAAAAGGTAGGATCACTTTTAATCTCGTGCCCCGAACGGTCAAAGGGGAATTATTTCCGAAGGACGGTTCAAGCCCGATGATTTCGTTCGAATTACCGTGCTAATTGACACGAGAGCTCGGTGAATTCGGTCTCGAATGAATGAACGAGGATTGTACTTTTCATGAATCGGGCATAGAATCCGTACAGGATGCATGAAACGCGATAATCAGCGGACCGTTTGAAAAGCGTCACGGTTATAAAACGGGATCGTTGCGTCGGGACGTTTGATCGGCGCAGCGACCGGCGGAATGAAAATCATCGGCACGGAACAGGGCCGCGCGATTCAACTGGAGCCCCGGTGGAGAACACAGGCTAACAGGATGACGATAATCGGTCTCCTGATCGATCGAATCTCCGTCGAAATTGTCACAGCCGAGAGAGCAGCGGCCACGAGCGCAACGTCAGACTCTCGGTTAATTAATTCCATTAATTCGTCGTTAATCAATTATTGACAGTGAGGACCGCGTGATGAATTCCATCGATTCCGGCGGTCACGTTCGATCGACGCGGCTCGAAACGAACCCCGGGCCCTTCTCGTCGACGTATCGCCGCGGGAACAAACTCGAATTCTGTAGATAAAATTCGTTTATGCGATTCTGAAAGGTAAATCAACGTGAAATCGGGTTTTGCCGCGTAAAGCTCGCCGCCCGCTGTAATTTCATCCCCCGCGACGACGTACGGGTGTTTATCGGAAAAATGATTACCTTTGTGCCGCGCGAACGCTGTTTGCTGAATTAACGAATTACACCGAGCGCGTCGTGTAATTCTCGTAACATTGACAAATGCGATTTCCCTTGACAATGCGCATTCTCGTTGACCAGACGTCAATTACAAGCTGCTTTGAAACCCGATCCTCGTTACAACGAATCAGTATACGCCCGATGCGATTCTCAAAAATGTTACTCCTACTCGTAAAAACTTTCGATCATTCTTTTTTTTTTTTTTTTTCACCGAACACTATTTCACTGCGGGAAACATCGTAGGAATTCATTCATAGTACCGTTGTCAATGGATGAAAATCAACGATGGTGTGGGTTTCAATCAAAGAATTCCGATAGCCCGGCATTTTACGCACGACTCCGACGAGCATCGAACCCCAGGCCCTTTTGTTTTCACTATCGCGAGAATTTCGGATTTCGGTCGTACAAAATTCCCCTACAGCCGCAAGTTCCATTCCGCTCTTGCCGGACAGTGGAATCGATGCGACGAGCAGCCCTCGTGGCCACGGGTATGCATTTACGATATCAATAATTTAATTCGACGCGTTTATCGATGCGAATTCGATTTGTTGGAACCGTGTCGCGATTCTAAGTGCTCCGCGTGAATCGATTGTAATTGTAAAATCGAGTATTTATCGTTGCACGTAGGCCTCGAATTTATGAATGCGATCAGCATTATCTAAAACAACAGTCGGTCATTTGAATAATTGTATGGTGATCCACGTGCGCTCCGAGTGCATGGCGTCGCGCATATTTAACCCTTTTACGCACGAAAGGTGACTCACAGTCACAGTTTATTTTATAAAATAATTATTAAATAAGGAAATAATTATTACTTTAATATCGTACCGATTAAATGAAATATTATAAAGTCCATAGACGTGTATCTTAATTTAAAAATAATCGAAAGAATTAATATATTTATTAAATTTATTATTAATTTTTTCTTTCGACTATTTTTATAATTTTTATTGAATCTCTATAAATTAATATATTTATTAAATTTATTATTAGAGATTCATTAAAAATTAACGGTAAAAATTCTCGAGTGCAAAGGCTTAAATACGACTCGTAAACATCGTATAATGTCTCTTCGAATAAGGCCTGTTTCAAATATAACTCGCGGGTTTCGAGTTAGAATTCCAATTAAAATGTGATTTTACTGGTCGATTTTACCGTTGAATTTCCAGCCTCGAGAAAGCAGAAGCGATAGCATCCGCCTTCTTATGTAACATCGATACGACGCTGTCAGTGAAGTCCGAAATGCTTCCTGGAAGCTCGCGTCGCACGTGTTCCATCCCTGACACGGGAAGCAACCAGAATAACCCTAACCACCCCTAGCTGCCCGACTTATGTAATTGCCGACGGGATCCGACGCACGTGTCCCTCTTTAGATTTCTTTCGGGAAATACGAGGAAAATGACTGGCCGGAAATTTCGACAAAATCTCTCGTGTTTCCAGTTAAACCAATTCTCGTTACCGGAACGAACCCAGCTCCGAACACGTTTTAATTATCGACATTATTAATGATCGCGTAAACCGATATTGCGCTCGACTTTAATGTGATTTAATATCGCGTGTTCATAATGAAACTACAGATTTTTATACGAAACAAAACGTTCGTGGAACGCGTAATTTTATTTATCATGCAAGACGTTCCTATCTTCTCTAGCGACCTACTCCTCGCTGATAAAAGGATCTCCGTAACATTTTCGCCTGCGTGTCAGCTGATCCGCGAATCGTTCTAAATCAGGATTGCCAGAGCGGACATTTGAATAAATTTGAATGTGACAAGCGAGACGGCTGGTGGCCCGCTGAAAAATTCATCGCGGGGGAGCTGCGAATCCGACGTTCCGATATCGAATCCGCAGAAACATTTCTCGCGAATATTTTATCAAGGTCTCTCGGCTTATTTGTCGCGGCCGAAAATAATTTTCACGTGCCGATCGAATTTAATTATTCCTCGTTTCACGATCGCGAGAAGCGAATTAAAATGTACGATTAAAAAGGTGTTCCGTGCAAACATGAAATTTTTCTACTTTGGTCGAATAAAAAAATTTGCGACGGTCGAGTAAAAATTTCGAACACAATCGTTCGCTGTTCTCGGTTAAGGGGTTAATTATCCGGCAAGGCTCGTATTGTTTCTCCGTTGTCGTTTCTAAGTACCCACGCGATTCACGCCGCTGCGGCCGAGCATAGGCTCGCTCGTACGAGGCGAAGAAGCGAGAGAAACGAGGAAGCGGAGCAACGGCGTGTAACGAAACGAGGAGAGCTCGACACTCCGTGATACGTTGTTAAGCATAATACATATGTACACTCATGTACGTACCAGCAGGATCGTCCATTCCGCGTTTCGAGGACGAATCCATCGATTCCTACCGTCTCCGCACACACGCGAATTTCTCCATATTGCACATTGGAAATTTCAATCTCGACTCTTAACCCTTTGCATTCAAGACGCGACTCTAAGTCACCAACGTATTTCAACGTATTCTGGATTCAATTAAACTTAATCATCGTAAAATTCATGTGTACATTAATTTAAAAAATGTCGAAGGAAAAAATAATTCATAATTCTAATACATTAATTTACACGTAAGAAATTCTTGTGGAAAATATTTGTGGAAAAATTCTTCGAGTGCAAAGGGTTAATTTGGTTGCGTTAGAGTTTTATTTTGTAAAACGATGAATGAAATAAAGCAATTTTAAGGTCAAAGTATAAATTCCAATGTTACGAATTGATTAATCGAACGCGTGGTTAAACCAATTTGAAGTTTAATTAATATTCGAAGGTAGATTAAAAATATCAGGAATCCTAATGATTTGAACAACGGTGAAAACTCTATCGGAATATAATAATTGATTCGCGAACGAGGATGGAAAATATATGAGAGGGGTCAAATGGTTTGTAGAGTGCGCTGATACAGGGTATCCATTAAAAGCGCGACTCGTATTTCCACTTGAAACTTTAAAAACCCGTTCGCATTAACCATTAACCGATAACGAGACTTCCTAGTCTCGCCGAAACCGATATAAATCGGCTGTAAAAAGGCAAATGTGGAGATTCGCTTTCACCGAAACGAGACAACTTATCCCGATAAAACTGCTGCAATTTCACCGCCTATCTCTCACCCTGTTCCAAATGTCAATCTCGTCGAACACGTGCGATCTCAAAGTAAGCCGATCTTATAAATATTAATTTACGATCACACGATTTCGTTGTTAACCCTTTGCACTCGAGAATTTTTTCTGCAAATATCTACTGAATTTACTCAACCTATATAACAAGTATTTTATATCGTTATAATTATGATATATTATATAAATTTATTGTTCATTTATGAGTTCAACAATTTTCAAATTAATACATGTATGCAATTTATAGTAATCAAATTTAATTTAATCTGATATATATTTTATTTTATATAATAAGTGGCCACTGTGAGTCGTCTCTCGAGTGCAAAGGGTTAAAATTTATTTTATCAGTAAATTTCAGGGCGAAAAAATACTATAAAAATAATAATTCAATTAATTCATTCAAAGGGTATGATTTACCCAAACGCGAATTCGAATAATTGAGAACGCGATTAAGCCGGGGGCTGCTGCTGTCAGTGGCAAATTCGACTGACTCGCGTATGGGCGGTGCCACGTGGTGGTAGTAGTTCAAGTTAGAACAATGAAAATTGGGTCAAGGGTCAGCGTTCAGCTTGTTCGCAAAAGTGCAAGTGGACCGGTATAAAATGTTCCATACTATACATATATATACGTATATCTTCTTGGAAGAAGCTACGCTAGTCGGAGCTAGGCAATTTACATGTCTTTGTTAGCGGTTCCCGTGGGAATTTCGTTTAACGAGAAATTCGTTGGAAGGAGAGAAAAAAAGCTGCGGCACAAAAGCAACGCGAGAGCAGTTTTTGGTCCAGTCGAAAAATAATTTGGAATACATTAACCTTTCCCGGATCCACGGCCCATTGTTCCCGCGTACCGGCGCGAGAAGCTGTTACAGTGTAACCTACATCGCGTTTCGTGAATACGAGCTCGGGGGCCAGGGATCGTTAACTCGTTGCCCGAAATCGACGCAATTAAACGCGGCGAGTCCTGCATACGCACAAAACATTTTACCGGCCGGTAAAGTGTGTACGTGTTTCTTTTCTTTTTTTAACTGTGGACCAGACCCTAGTAGGCGCGGTTCTCGATTTTTAACCAACGACTTATGGACGAGAGTGTACTTGTTTTCTGTTGGCGAGCAATAAAACAGGGCGTGACTAGGAACTCCAGCGACGGCTTAGGGACACTTTTCAACAGAAATTGTGTCACGACGCCGAGAACTGTCGGCGATGTTTCGAAAATAACGTGTATTGTCTCAAGCTATCGGCTTTTACGACTCTTCTCCTCTTTTCGGAATAATGCATTAACCGGGGAACTATAAGCAGTTTCTCTATTAAACGACCGTGCAAACACTCCGGCTTTTTCAAAATCGTTTATTGGGTCGAGACAACGTTTTCTACTACTCTACGGATGGGAGAACTTCGATCGAACTACGACTGCGGGCCTGTTGATCGCAAAGAGAATCGACGACACGATTTCGAAAGAATACTAATTTCTGAAATACCCTCGAGATAAAGTACGTCGACGGATTAATTGACAGAACGATGAGCGCGTCCCATCGTTCGAAATTATTTCATCATTTATCTATACGTATCGTCAAAGGGACCCGGCTCGAACAAATACGATCTCACCAATTTATTGTAACGGATTGAATTAAAGGTGTAACGCGGATCAAATATTTTTCCCGAAGCCAAAAGGTCAATAAAGAGAAATTATTAATCCTCTGATACGCCGCGGAGATTCGTAATTATTTTACAGCAGGACAAATAAAAATGTTTCATACGTCGCTAATTCGATTAATGATGTTTCCACGCGTTTAATCATCGGACGATTTGACGAAGCGAAAGAATTCAACTCTCGGCGAGCTTATATTGCATAAACTGTGTAAAGAACGAACGAGCTGACCTGAATTATTTTTCGCGAGAGCAGAGTAAAAGTGGTCGGACGGTAGGAAAGTACCCGAGGAATTTATACTGTGCGAAAGAAAACTGGCCGGGAGTCGTAATACCGTTTAGGGTCTCGGTGAAAGTCGAGAAATGATTTTCTAATTGCGAGACGATTGGTGATTAAGGAAAGCAAGAATGCGTTCACGTGTTCGCCCGGCGAAGCTTCAATTTCGAGAATTCTATCCGGCGGTTAAAAAACTGAGGGACGTTACAAAAAACGGGAGGTAATCGTCCGTCGCGGGGGTAATGATTTTCGTCTACGGTTTCAGCCGGTTATAAAACACTGATTGCGAGTATTGCGTAACCGCGGAACGGTGAATATACAGTGACGGGTTTACGAGCGATAATAAAAGGGTCGATTAGATACGTGCGATCAATTAGGCCGTTATATAAAATTAAACTGGTCCAAGAACGCGGGTCAGATAAAATTCAAGGCGGCTGGTACGACCTAGTCTCGAACAGTTTCNGAGCAAATAAAATTGATACAAGCCTCTACTTCTATCTCGTCTATTTACCTAGACAGTGACTTACTGTTCAAACAATTTTCGAACGAACTATCGGTCTCAACGGCAAACCGGGACTTTGTACCACGGTTTGGGCGTAAACTCGCGGGTTCAAAGCAGACGCCGGGGATCGAATCGATCCCCGCGGTTCAAGGGAAAACCAGTAATCGCGTTAGCAAAACGTTTCTCAGTTCGTTAAGCTAATGACCGGTCGGATGGCGATGACGCGTCGCGAGGTTACCGACTAATAACGAGTACGGTGCTCGTTCACCGATTATGACATAGAGACGTTAGGTTCGCGCAACGAGGGCAGCCGTGGATAGAGAGAGAGAGAAAAATAAAAAAATATCGCCGAGTGAAGGTACGCGGCGGCAACCTGACCAAGCGCACCGGTGCATTGCAATCGGAACGGTGTGTGCAAATTGTAGCCGGTGTTTCCTAACCATCCTCTTTATCGTGCAACCGTGAGAAGCAAAAATGCGCTCGCGGCCCTTTCGAATTTCGATAAATTTCACGGGACGAAGAGTGCTTGTTGAAATTAAATCGAGTGGAAACAGAAGTATCGTAAATTAAATTCCAATCTATCGTATCGAGTTGATGAAACTCGTTAATTAATCGAAACGGTTTAATGAATGACAATTATAAAAGTGCAATCGATACGAGTTATTTCGATGCAAAATTTACTATCAAGAAAATCTGAGCACGAAGCAAAAAAAAAAAAAAAAAAAAGAATTGATATCGATCCGTTTTTCGTGTATCGGGAACGCTGTGTAGGTAACTAAATCTGTGGTACGTGTAGCTGGGCCACGCGTTTCGCTGTGCGCGTCGAAGGTGTCAGAGGAGATATCGACCTGGCCGATGCGACAGCTACGTCTACGAGCGCGGAACCATAAGCCAGGACGACGCGCGGTGAGTGTGTACCGTGACAGTACCGTTACGAAAGTGGCTTTTTTTCGTCCCCGATACACGTCGGGAAACACGCGAGTCGGCATCGGTTTTTACGAAAGCCGATCGCGGCTCCGCTACGTGTCGCGGGCCGACGCCGCGTCGAATCGAATCGCGTGAACAGACCCGGCTAGACAACGATCGCGTGATTTTTTTCCCTGATCAACGGAAGGGAGCCCGTGAAATGGGAATTCAGTTAGACGATCCACGCGAATGGACGTCGCAATTCTTATCAGAATAAAAATGTGAATACATTATTATGAATACTGAAGTATCGTACATATTAATAATTGATAGTAGAATAAAATGGATTATCAAATGTATTTCTTAATATGATTATTTATCGAATACACTTTTTCTATTGGCTGGGCAATTAAATTAAAATGCACTGGACCTCTGGTTCAAATTTTATACTATAATACCTTTAAGAATTTCAAAAATAAGAAGTTAATTATTGAAAATCATATGTGACCTTATGAGTATGTACGGAAAATACAAAATGACAAGATTCTGTGAAGATTTAAGTCCCTCAAGGAAAATGACAAAATCCATAATCATTTTAATTGCCAGCTCAATATTTAGTGAATCACGATAATCAACTTAATAAATATCTTTTAGTACTCACATTACCAGGAATGAGAATTCATGAATGGACCCATACGGGAAAGAGGTAACACTCACCTGAAACAGAAAAATTCAGACGAACATTAATACTATGAATGAAACGGCCTAACAATAAATTCCACGACCACGTATGAAGATCGTAATTAAACTTGTTCGAATGGAACCACGAAATTAGAAAAGGGTATAGTTTATTCAATTATAAAGACATTGTACAGTTTCGCGGTAGTTGGCCGGCTGATATGATACAAATTTCGCCAGGAAATTTCCGAGTAATTTGCTTCCCACGTTCGGTATAACGAACCTGTCGATACCAGACCCGCTAACGACCGGGACGTCGTGGAAAAAGGAGTCCATGATTTCATAGATCATCAACGACGCGCGTACCGGAGGAGGCTCTGACGTGAAACCAACGATTTTTGAATGCGCATGCAAATTTACCCGGAAAAATTCATTTTTCCGTTTCCCGAGCGTGTAAATAGCGGGACAAACTATTCGTCGGGCAGCAGAAATAAATCGTGGGTGCTTGATAAAACAATCCTTCAACGAAATTTTCGAGCACCGTAAAAAAGAAAACAAAACCTGTTGGGATGCTGCAAAAAATAACTGGACTATCATTTTTTTCACAAGGATTCATGGAAACTCTTTGTGCGCGTAATCCCTGAAGGGATATAATAAATGCGACGGAGGTAAAATGGGTAAACAGGAATTCCTGCGAAGTTGGAAACCGAATCGATGAATCATCGATGGGAACGAACCGGCGGAACGAATGCCATCGACGCGACGCGACGGTTCTGGCCGACGCGAGGCGGCAACAACGTTCCACCCCAGCCGACATTCTGCGCGGCTTTACGCGAGAACACCTCTCCCGAGCCCCTCGGCCGGAGAGAACAATCCCGTCGGTGCAGAGGCTGAAAGAAGCGCGGATCGATAAGCCGGCGATATGAACAATCTCTAGGAGCAAATTTTCCTTTCAGATACACACCGTCGTCGCGGCAAAAACGTCTCTCCTCTCAGTCGGTCGGGTCTCTACTCGTGGCTTTATATCGACGAGAGGCCACCCCTGGCAGCGATCAACGTGGAAAAAAATGAGAGGAGGGCTCCGGCAAAAGGTGAAAAGGAATCCAATCGATAAGTGGCGTGTACGAAAAAGAAGCTTTCATCGAAGGAAGTTAATAAGCCGGATCTCTCTCTCTCGCTCATTTTTCTACGTGCTACTCTGACCTTACGCGAGCAAGAAAAATGCCCAACGACCGCGGCAAACTTCCACGGGAGGGTTTTCCATCACGGGTAGACCGGATATAACCACGTAGTACGGCCCACGCAGTTCCCGATATACCGGGTGTACCCCTCAAATTATTTACGATAGACAGTCGGATAATGTTACGCCCACGTCGTCAGATAGGAAAATTATTTTCATAATTATCACGTATTTATAATATTTGCAAATCGTAGTTTTATAAGAAATATGTAAAAAGAGTGGTTTAACCCTTTGTACTCGAGAGGTGACTCTCAGTCAGTTGTTATACAGTAAATAATTACTGCTTCAACGTATTACTGATTGAATGAAACTTAATTATCATAAAATTCGTGTGTGCATTAATTGAAAAAATGTCGAACGAAAAATTAGTAATAATTTGCATGTGAGAAATTCACGAAATATTTGTGGAAAAATTCTTCGAGTGCAAAGGGTTAATAAATTTTATATATTGTGCGACACTATGTTTTTAACGACGCAATGAATACGTTTTATAACTCGAAATGATATTTATTATGGTGATACCGAAGGACACCCTGTATCCGAGAGTCCTTAGTTAGTAAGGAGACCGAATCCAGCGGATGCAGATGGCTAGCACGTGCCCTGCCTCCGATATTAAGTATTTCAGATCGTCCTGCTTCCTTCGACCGAAAAAAGTCGATGAGGAAAAGAGGATCGCGTTTTTATAGCCAGCTCTAGCCCGCGTAACAGGATCAGAGAATAAGTGCACTTTGTGTCGACTCACCGATCCCATGATTGAGGTACCATGAAACGAAGGTAGGATACGTGTCGGAGCCTTCGCTTTCCTAAGATCTACCGGGTTAATACCTGAGTGCGTGATACGATTTCGAATGACTTGAGAACCGAAGTAAGAAACCTTTTACCTCGCATCAATATCGAGTAACATAAAAAGAAAATTGCAGCATTTTTTATGCGAACTCGGATCTACGAGCCGAAGGAGAATTTGCAAGAAGTTCGTTCGGCAGGAGAAAAGAGTCTGGAGGAAGGAGTACTACCCCGGATGCCAATAAAATCGTCAAGTTTCCTCGCGAACGCGCCTCTCTCCTTTGTCTCACGCATTGAATTTCGAAACTGAGAGACTTCGAGGGGGTCTCGAGTAGCCGGTAGAACACAACGTCCAAGAATGTGTTTTTTTCTTCTCTTCTCTTCTCCCGTTCCGTTGAGAGAAGTCCAAAGGCAAAAGCGACGCCGTGAAAAGCGTCTTTGTGAGCACTCGTCTACGCCGAGAGAGGGGCGACGGACTTTTCTAAAGGCACTCGACGAGCACTCGAACTCGCTGCCACGGCGAAGCCCAGGAGCACCTCGTTCCGAGATAAGCTGAACACCTTTCCCTTATTATTTCTAACGTACGCACGTTCCCCGATTTCTTTGCCGGCAGAAAAAAAATGATCGATGCGGGGAACGGATCGATTTAGGGGTTGAGAGCGCAAGGGTGGCGTCTACCGTCGAGCTCGCGGCTCCTGCGACTGGCTACAGTACTCTGTTTTATCCCGACGAGGTAAGGGACTCCACCATCGATCGTGGGTACATTTCTGCGCCTCTTACCGACCCGCAGCACTGCAGCCGCACGCGATGCAACCGCAGAGGCGCATTGAAAAATTGTATTAGAGCTATTTAATACCAAGACTCTAACAGCTAACAAATGCTATACAATATATCTAAGTGAGCTCCGTATATTAATTAATAGAATTGTTCCCGTTGAAAGACGTTTCGGAGCGAGACTGTAAGACAAAACGTTTGCCTTTGCCAGCTCTAGAAGCTTATTATTAACGCGCCCTCCAGATTTCCATATCAATTACTGTTCCCAGGAACGGAAAGTTATGTATGACTGCTGCGTTGCATGTAGCTGTGGAATAGGTGTACCGCGGCACGCTGCCTCGACTCTATACTCGCTGTCTCAAATAGTATTACAGAAGTTATTTACGACGCACACCGGAGGCGGTATTATAAAATGTTAAACGCGGCAGAAAATAATTCAGTGCTCCTAAAGTGCACTTCGTAGTATACGCTATAATTCAGTTGGTGTCCCGCAAGGTGACAATAGCTGTGTGAAATTAATTTATGCGAATCGATGCATGAATATTTAATTCGTCATTCCGAAATTCCTAAGCTGTTTCATTCGTAGTTCGATCGAAATTGAAGGTAGAGGGGAAGAGCGTTTTCGTACGGAGCAAGATATCTCATGGCGAGCTGAATGAGTCACTCGCGTCGAGCCTATGGGGTCGGAAACGGTTTCGCGAATCGATTCCGATCGTCATTTCCGGGACGAAGAGGGGTAAAATCGCAAGAGGTGTACCGAACGAGAACAACCCCCTCGGACCGGTCCACGGTTCAAGTTCCAGTTCCAGTTTCAGTTTCACCGTTGCCCGTCCAAGGCTGGCATTCCAAGCCCGGTGGACACGTACACCTTTCCAACGAGGAAACCTCGCGCGAGTTGGGTTACAGAGTTCGCGTGCTGCCCATTATAACACCGCCGGGGCAAACGAACAAATGCATATATTCTGTAACTCCGAATTTCGACATTCCTCGAGTTTCGTCCGACACATATTAGTAGACGAAAATTTTCAACACGCGTTACCTTCGATCGTCCATTCAATTATTTGTTACGAATAATAATACTTCAGTTTCTTGTTAGATAGATTTCCTATTCTATTTCGTAAAAATTCTTCCGCTCCGCGAGCAACCGATTCCCGTCGTCTTAAATGGTCGTCGGCCATTACTCGCGGTTCGATTCCAGCTATGTTTGCGGTAAAACGTTGCAGGAGGCTCCGCAGCGTCGAAGGGACAAGAGAGCAGCGGAGAGCAACAAACGCAATAAGTCGCTGGCTACTTTCTAGCCTGCGGCCTCCTGGCCACCACCGCGCCTGTGCACCTTTCTCGGCCATCGAGAAACTCTCCTGCAGGTTCCTGGACGTGCCTCGCGTGCACGCCGCAGCAGCACGCTGTCCTCCCGTCACGATTCATCGACTGCCTTTCGCGCGATCTTCAATCCGTTGCTCTCTCAGATGTACACATATATATACGTACCGTCAGCTACATTTAATTCCTTTTATAGACAATTAGGAAATCGTTATGGCAAAACGTGGGCTCGCAGAAAATTCGAAACTGCCTCGATGCGTGACGCTCCAATTAATTTAATTAGCATAACAGGTTGAACGCTAGTTAGAATTTTATATTATCT
>SHCU01000255.1:0-12085 GCA_004307685.1 Ceratina australensis | reverse complement strand
AAGTGATGTATTTCTCCCAACGATGTTATTTCATCAGCCGATACGTTGTATCATTATTAACCGTCGATTCAATCGGAATACCTATCAATAATTGGTTAGATTAAATCTGTAGGGAGAGCGAAAAAGAGATAGGAATCTGGATGGAAAATTTCGCGCTCGCGAGATCTTGAAATTGGCCACGTGTAAAATCGTGGTCCCGGTTAATTCGACTTGTCTAACTGTTTATAACACGGTTACTCGCGAGAAGGGTAAAGTTCGAGCGAAGCGGCGGTGCAAAGGAAACCACGAATAATCCCGTGAGAGAGAGAGCGAGGCGACGTGCTTCTGGCCCATCAACGTCGATGCATTGTGGCCGTATAAAGAGCTCGGTTAAAGTTAAATTAGAGGCTGCTCACCGGTCATCCTGGGTGACAGTGATGTCGGGTGGGGGCGCGGAGGGCGAGGCACTGTCTGGAGCATCCAGTTTGTCGGCTTTCTGTCCTCCCTGTTCCCTTGTCTTTAAACGGTCCGACGGTTCTCGTCGGGACGACGTGACAATCGATCGGTTAACAAACGTAGTCGACGAACAATTTGTTCACGCGAACGTCATCGTAACGCGACGTCCGTGTGTCCTTCTCTCCGGAGATAACAATAAAAGGTTCAAAGGTCCGTAAAAATTGTACAAGGCATAATCTCACTCGTTACTTATGTCTACTTCTGCTCGGCGATACTTTCGACGATACGCGCACTACTTTCACCGTCGAAATCCGAATGGAATTCTACGATCTCTCGCCGCGAATCCTCGGTGTAAAACCGTTAAACCGACACACGTCCGGCGTAACGCACGTTAACATCGGTGTCCCGTGAGCGACAGAGTCTCGGGATCTTATTTAAAACTTGTACTTGAAACAGCGTCCGCTGGGTAAATGGTCCCTTCGATTGCTCCCCCAAGGCTCGGTTTATTAGATTTATTACTGGAATGTACCACCGGCTCGCCTCGCCGGGTGAAAGCGAACGGCAATTATCGTTGTGAACGTAGGCAACAACGCGCGATAGAGCTCGGCTGCTCCTCCGATCGTCGTGCAACAATCATCCTCCGGTTGCGACGAGTGACTCTCCGCTTTTCGAGGAGGAGCCTCGGCGACCGCTGCGGGCGAGAGACTCGGGTGCCGCCGGTAGCGTAGTAGTACTACTACTACTACTACTACTACTCCTCTCTCGGGTCACTGGTCCCGCTGGATTTCGGTATGCGTGGCCTGCGAAACGAGTTCCACTCGCGAGTGATCTATGCGCCAGTTTTTCGCAGCAGCGAAACGCAGCTCGTTAAGATCGACGAGCCAGATAATCCTCGGCTCGCATCGCTCGCGATTATCAACGACCATCGGTGCCGGCGCGAGTGCCCGCATCAGCTTTCACAGGGATTATTATTCGACAAATATTTGTCAAACTTATTGTCATCGAGACTTCCCTTTCTTTAGTCAACAAAAAAGAAAACAGAGAAAAAGCACGTTTCGGCTTTTCCTCGATTTATCACAGGCTTCAATCTGTTTTTGTTTTTTTTTATTGCGAGCTCCTGTCACTCGGTGGTTGCCCAAGTGCGGCGAAGACGGGACTGCGCCGGAGAGACCGATGACGGGGTGCAGCGCACCGCATTCGCCGACGTACCGTGCACGTAGACGGAGTTCCGAGGGTGGCACGCTTCTCGCCCCTGTTGTTTTACTCGCGGCTGTGGAGTGCCGCCAAGGGTGGGAGAGAGAGGGCGGTGCGCACGTGCAATGCCGGAAAGGCCACGCTCTTTTCTTTCTTATCCCGAAAATCGATCGTTAAGACACGCTGCTGCATCGAGTGACAGACGCCGGCTTACACGCGTGGATACCGCGAACAACACGACTTCTTCTTTTTTTTCTTTTCTTTTACCCCCGCGTCGCGGTCCGGTTTCGAACGGGACCCTTTGCCTGTGGTTTTCTGTTCTGTTTTTTTTTTCTTTTTCGTCGTTGCACCGCTACATGATTACTATTTGATTTCCGGTGATCGGAATGCGCGACTCGCGGGCTGCGATCGGAGTGCCAAGGATTTACCAGTCGCCGCGGTACACTCGAGAAGACTGAAGTTTCTCTGTGCTCTCTCGGCTTGTAGGTGAGGCCCCTTCTCTCTTCTATAGCGTTTTTCAGTGTTGTACCCAGCTGGCCGTGTCCCCTCGAGCGCATGCCAAAACCGAGCCGTAACACGCCGCGGGGGTTGTCAGTGTCAAAACAGAAGGGTTACACGTAGGGCGAGAGCCGGACGGACGGTGTAAAACCGATACGCTCAATTCGCTTACAGCCGATCAAATAATTCGACACTGGGTCGCGACGATTAATTCGTTAACGCGTGTCGACTTCCAGAAAAATAGAGCATTCAACGTAATTCAATTCACGACTTCCAGAAAAATAGAGTCCCAACGTAAAACGACATCTCCAGAGGTAAGAACAATCTAAAATACAATTTGCCCATTAAGCGATTTAATCGAAGGACTGCTTTCAGGTCTCTGATTTTACCCGCTCTATGAAGATAGAGCAACGAGTGATCGTCGGAAAGCAAATGAAAAAGTTTATACGCGGTGAACGGGAACGTGCTCTAAAACGATCGATTTTCTAGAGCAACAGCGGCGAGTCCCAAGTGTAAGTACAGCCCTGGGTTCAAAGCCTGTCTCTACCCGGTATAGCGGGCGCCCCCACACATAAGTACGGCTACGTTGCTCTCGCCGTGCTCTATCCCTGTCAACGAGCCGAGTCCCCCTCTATTGATCTATCTATCTCCATCGCTCTCGTTAGCCTCGTGTCGGCCATCCTTAGCCGTTCGGAAGCGTTCGTGTATTCTCGGCACGATTATGACTCCGGGGGGGCCGCGAAACGACGTTGGGGGGAGATAAAAAGCGAGAGGGTACGGTTATCAGAGGCCGGGGCGAAGCAGGACGGAGTTCGGATGAAAGAAACGGAGCGAGCGTACGGGAAAGAATGCGGAGTGAGTAAGCAACCGCGGGGAATGCGAAGGGGCGGTTGGGTGGGAGGAGCCGCGACGGCGAACGAGAAGCTGAATGAGCGTGAGAGAGAATGAGCGCGCGAGGAAGAAGAAGAGGAGGTTGTGGGTTGTGCTGCTGCGTGTAGGTACGAGAGGGGTACAGGAAAAATCTAAGTAGAAGCAGGCGAGAGACCGGACTGGCGATCAGTAGAATGGGGGGATAAAATGGTGAAGACGAGCGAGGTATTTTCGATCGGTATGCTAGAATTTCGGTTTAACACCTGTTAAGCGCCGTCGGATTGATAGGACTAACGAATATCTGTTGCGAACAGGGCTCGGAGTTACACTGGATGTTGTAACGTCGTTAATTCGTACGATGATCCCCGTACTTGCGCGAGCCTGTATGGTGGGGCACGGCGCATGTTTATTGCAGCGGATGGTGAAATTGTCTAACAACGCTGGAGTCCCCGGCTGCTAACCGACGGACGAAGTATACTGAATTTTCACGAATTATGGTAGAATCAACACTGTTTTTCTTTTATCTTCAACCTTTGGAGAATTTCGAATGATTAAGCTACGCGATCATTCAGGAATGTGTACGGCTGATGAATCATTTGAATGAATGACACGGTGCCCGTCGTGCATCGTGGCTACGTTTCATTAGCGCCGAGCCGAATGGGTAAAGAATGCAGACGCTTTAAATGTAATAATGAAGGAATGGGGAAACGCGACGGCGGGCGTGGTTCAGAATTTTTCTGTTTACTGTCCATGGGAGGGCAGAGACCGTGAAGAGCGCGAGGATCGTAGCCGCACGTGGTTGGCCGGCTGGCTCTCTTGCAAAAGTATCTCGACGGGAAAACGGTATTACAGGAAATCTCGCGCGAAATGTTAAAGGTGGAAGCTGCTAAGAAAAGAGAACGTTTCCACTAGCAGGTCTATACAACGCGCTGGGAACTGGATAACTGACAGAAAATGCGAATCGGATATCCCACGTCACGTTTTTTTATCGATCCTGTATTCAATGCTCATAATATACAGACTCTGGATTGTCTATAATAAATGATAAATGGTTTTATTTGACAAGTAATACCTAATCTTAAAGAATTTCCTACCGTCGACCTTACGCAGCGATGCCAGAAGTGGTATCGCTCACGTTTTCAATACGCGATACAAGCTGGCAAACTCGAGTGCATAATGCAAATTTTTATTAATATGTGTCATAAGACAGTCTCGTAATCGTCTTCAATAAGTGACACACGTTAGGCTGATTTTACCTGATAAATATACCCGATCTCAAAGAATTCCCTATCGTCGAGTTTACGCAGCGATGCCAGAAGTAGTATCGTTTACGTTTTTAATAAACGATACAAATTGGTAAACTTGCATGCTTAATGAAAATTTATGCAACAATTGTTCGTAATAATTCGTCGGAAAATAGTCTTTTAATTGTCTTTAATAAGTGCAGGCATTGTGAGATGATTTCACCTGATAAATATACCTGAACCGGCAGAATTCCCTGCCGTCGAATTTGTACAGCGATGCGAAAAGTAGCATCGTTTATAGAGCATTGTTACGTTTTTGGTAAACGATACAAATTGGGAAACTTTGTAATTAATACTTGCATGCATAATAAAATCAAATTTCTGTCAATATACAACAATACGTTTGTCGTGTAATAAATTGTTTTTATACGGGAACGAGCCCGTGTCGAATCGCTCCGAGGGATGTTACGGGAATTAATGAATAAACTGTTCTGTTAAACTCGCGTGGAGAAAATTCGCCTTTTCTTTTTCAACCGATTAAAATTCATTAAAACTATATTAGCGAACGCATTAACCGTTACCGTGTCCCGATGGGAGTGGAAACAAGGTTGCACGATTAATGAGAATTTCCGTGGTCCGAGGGACACGAAGAGAAAACTGCGACCGTAACCCTGCCACGGGGACGATTTATGACCGCGTGCATACATCGTGATCGTCACTCAAAACTGCATGCATCCTGGATAAACTCGAACCTGTTCTCAACGCGCGAGAAATATTTCATAAAATCCACTACAATTTATTGAATAAAAATTCCGAGAAAAAAGAGAACCCAACTTCTCACCGCATAATAATATTTTACTGACGAAGAGAAAATTCAATTCTCGCCACCCGGTATACAAAATATATGTACACACGTCTGGCACGATCGATTTCCATCTGGCAAGGTTCTAGCCACAAAATTCTCGAAGCCGTAATACCGAGAAACAGGGAGGAAAACTTCGGCAGTGCCTCGTGTTTCGCATCGTTCGAATGCGAGTCGCGACCTAATTGCGTTTGAATCGAGCCGATCATCGGGATGACCGTCGGTGATGATTCACGGCGTTACGGAAACCGCGTCGTGGCAACGTGCATCCACGGATCAAATTACAAATGCTGAATTACGATTACAATAACTAGAATTTATGGCCGCCGCGGTACGTGGCCCCGAAAACAGCCGAATTTATCGCGCGTTGAGTTACGGCTACCGGTGTTTGCATTTGCAATGTAAATCTCTATGCAGAATTAAAGCGAATCGAACGACCGACCGACCGCGGACGTAGTTGCAACAAATCAACTCCGGTGTCAGTTTTTTTTCCGCCCTGTTTCTTATTTATAACTTTTGTTACGGTCAAATGCAACCGCGATCGAATAGATAAAAAAGAGGCATGCAAAGATTTGTGTGTGAACGGTGATTGATCGACTCACCTAGAACGAGGCAGGAACATCGAGCCGTCGATGAACACTGAACCGGAAAGCAGGATGTACCAACTCGTTGCCAATTCTCCGGTGCTGAAAATTTCAATTTCCATTTAGAACGCAACGCGTAATCTCTGACCGTGGCACGATAAGCCTGATTACGAATCTACTCGATTCTGTTCTACGTGAATTATAAATCCTACCGTAGAGGATTATTTTAATATACGTCCGATCGATATGCGATCCATCTTTATTCTTCTACCGAGCCGAATGTGGAACGTGAAACGCGTTATACTTTTACAAATTGCGGCTCGTTAGACGGTTACATGTATCTCGGCGTATCGTGGAAAGAAATTCAAGAGCCAAGTGGAACGAGCGTTCTACTTATTCTTAAATACCTGTTGCATTATATATTCTTTTTACACGAAGGTAAAATACGTTTCCCTTTCACTGGCGCGCACCACCGACTCCAATGCGACAATGTTCTCCGAAAACGCGGGAATCGATCCTACCGAGCGGGCCGCCATTAGACGCCAGCGGCATCTGCCGGCCGGCTTGAAACCAGGCGCGGGCTTTTCAACGCGCGGTAAGATAGAAACGCTCCGATAAAACAGTGAACCGTACGGATAAAACAGTTCCTGTTTCTCTCAAAGTTTTCTCTCTAGCACCGAGAAGAGATTAGTAAAGAGTGTCAGCCTTATGGGACCTTGCGGCAGAAAAAAACATGGTAGGAATCTGTAGACAAGCGTTAACAGATCATAGAAAGAGATGCTAGAGCGTACTATAGTAGAGATACGTATGAATGTATCGTAAAAGTAGTTAAATTCTGATTAATAAATGGATAAAAATATGTGCCAGAGTATTCATGCTGTGAGATTTCAGAGATCTGTTTTACGGCGCCAGGCCCCCTCAGGCCCCTTTTGCCTGCCGCGCTGTAACACAGGGGCTCGCACTCTTTACTAATCTCTCCTCGGTGTCTCTAGTTTTTGTAACAATTAATTATGTATTACGTGTAATAATAAGTATACTTACTAGTAGAGCACGTGATTCGCGTGGTGTCTTTCGTATCGCACGATTTTGCAGAGTCCACGAAGGACCGAGTCCCTGCACGGGCGCAACGCTTCCAGACCCAGCAAGCCATAATAGATAATCTGCAAATCCTGAAACAAACGAGACGAATCAGAATTGAAAATGAAAAGAGAAATCTGTTTGAAGGATTGAATAAAATGAAATATCAACGGGCCCGCGAATTGTTCGCAGAGAGAATATTTCGCGTGACGCGTTGCGCGCGAGATAAACCGACAATTCGGCTAGCGACATAGAATTTCGCCGCTAATGACCTAGAAGTTGATACGGCATTAAATTCCTCCCCGTCGGCCGGTCCCCCTCCCATGGATGTACGATTTCGATTAATTCCTGCAATCCGAATTCGCGCGTGGAAATTGCTAAACGGACCAATAATGAGATAGTAATGAATCAAAATTCGAGTGCAATCGACTGGACCGACGTAACGTTCAAACAGTAATTCAAAATAAATTTCCACGAATTTCTTAATGAACAAGTCTTCGGATAAACTGCGACGATAAATTAATGATGCACACGTATTTCCCGCTGTTTAAAGAGCATCGGATCCTAAATCGATTGATCAAACTGTTTTTAATTAAAATATAAACTCTCAGGTAACAAGACAATTAAGCATGCGAACGAAGTGGCTTTGAAAAGATGCTCGATGACCAAATATTCTCCCGAGAGGAGTGGTGCCATTCGAATTGAATACCGGGTACCTATCGATGCGACGACAGTACTGAGAGCTTGTAGCAGAAGCCGGGCAATTTACAAAGCTCGAGCGAGGCGGGCGCGAGCCAAACGCAATTGCCTCTAATGCGACCCTAATGCGGCCCGTTATCGTGCACCGTGATCTCGGCACTATATCGTTATCCAAATTGATCGGCACGCTTATTAACCGCGCTGACACGGCCGGCCGAATTCAATAAAACGGTTCCCGTTTTTTATACCGTCGTTCTTTCAATCTCTACAAGCGTTCACTCCGTGTCTCTTCTATCAGAAACAATCCTTTTTTTAAAACTGTAAACATAAAAAAAGGGAAATACGAACGTACTAATTTAATTATAAACATTTTTAAATGATTAAACGAATCTATGGCATAACGAACGGATTCGAATTAATTAATTGAAATGCAATATGTTTGCATAGAATAATACAATTTATACAATAGCTGTGGATAGTAATAAACGTGGGGGGATAATTGTGCAGTTTGATATTGAAAACGAATTTAGAGCAATTTCTATCGGGAAGCAATACAGTGGAGTGGCCCATCCTATAAAATATCAATTTTACTGGGAAAGGGAGCAACGCATTCGACCGTTCGGAGAGCAAACTAATCACGAATTCACTGGCTGCCTAGCCCACTGCCGACAGGCAAAAAAACAGTCGTTCGAATCGGAGGAGCGCAGATTTTCAAACGGGAGTTCCATTTAATCCGGTGTAATTAAAGTTGCTCCGAGGATTAATATATGCTATTAATAAGTTTAGACTAGAAGCTCATAAATGAAGAAAATTACGAATGAAAGTTCGAATGATATCAGCAATTTTTAGATGAGTTCCATTGATTTCAATAATAATTTTATTGAAATTATATGATTTATTACAAAGTAGATTGGATGAAATTTGTTTCATATTATAAGTATAAATGATTCGTTCTGGTGCCTCTCGGTCACATATAGATTGTTTACTAATTTCCAATATTTGCCAGGGCAAAAAACATGTCGTTTATTCGACACGTGGATCGAGAAAGATGGTACGATTCAATTTCCACGGTTGATTTGGCAGTAGACGAACAGCCGTGCGGCGGTCGATCGACTTTCCATCGAAAGGAGCGAGGAAACTTTCATCGAGTTTTGTAGACGAGCGACGAAAGTGATTTAATAACGAGCCTGCACGTCGCGGCCCGATAATTGAACTGCACGACGCGCGACGTGCATCTTAACACGTGCTGAACTTCCGGCTTAACAAGGGTGTTACACGATTATGACCTTGTTCACTTTCAGAGAAAAATTTAATGGATCTTGAAAAGATGTTAATTCTTACATTTCTTCCGGTGAATCTTTAACGCGTAAAAGGACAGCTGATAGAAAAATCTACCACACGAGGAATCGAATCGGCAACGGGACAGGCATACAAACTCCTTCGTGAAATGAATTCTTATCAGAGAACGGTAACACTGATTTATGTAATCCCGAAAAAACCTAAAACCGGCCTTCCTAATGTTACCAAACGGCCACGCTGCCAGAGGAGATAAGAGAACAGGGGCTTCCTTCGTTATCGTTCTAACGCTGCACGCGTTTTTTGCCGCGATCTAAGCTAAGATAAATGCGCGCCCGAGGAAAATCCTCAAGCTAACTACCCGTTGACCCTGGACAATGCTAGAAAATCGTAGACACTTTCCCTGGCTAAGGTCGTTGGGGTCTTTCTTATCGGGTTTGATACACGTTCGCTCATTTGAATTTAAAACAAACCTACTCCCTTTTAAGACTTCCGGCTTCTATGCTTATTTATTTCTCAAACAACGATTGCCTCTTTTAAGAATCATAGAAAAAAAATTACAAAAAGAATTTCTATATCGATAAAAACTTGACTGGTTTAAGCAGCGAAAAAATATTCATAGAAAAAAGGAATTCAACAAGACTTTATGAAGCAGAATACCAATAGGACCGATGCATTTGGGAAACGTCATGTCGAAAAAAGTTCTGCTCAAAATTTTGACGGGATGCCAATAACAGAGCGATAAAGGTCTGTAAAAATTGTACTCCTTGTATCCACGTCTGACCTGTGTTCCCCGGACTCTCTCTCGACCGTTGCCTCGATCATTTATTACCTCTCTTTTCGGGACGAAAAGTGGAGCGAACACCGGACGACCTTCGCGTACGGATCGTATGCGCTGCTCCGGAGTTGCAAGATTTTAAAGGGGGATACTCCGGCCCTGCCGTGGATAACCGCGTAAATATCAATTATTTCGACCCTCCGGGGAGCATCGTAACGGTCGAATGAAAATCCTCTCCATTATTGAGCATGCCGTTTCGCTGCATGAAGATGGATTAGGGTTACTTCATCCACCGTTCGTATTCCTCATTCCAAACTTTATTTCAAACATTTACGTACCCTCCTCAAATCGATTTACGTGAAACGAGAAAAGAAAACATTTCTAATGGACTCATAAAAGACAGGATAGACAAAAAAATTGTATTGCGTGTATTCAATTTTCTAAAATCAATATGAAAGAGAAACTGGTACACATTTTCGTGACACAAAGGAGAGTATGCAAGTTCGACGGGAAGAACAACTTTATTTCAAACATCAAACGTGCTCTCCTCAAATTGACTTACGCGAAACAAGAGAAAAAAAACCTTTCCAATGAAAATTTTCTAAAATCAATATGAAAGAAGAACTGGTACACATTTTCGCGACACAAAGGAGAGAATGCAGATTCGACGCGAAGAACTGAAATCAATTATTGAAACTGAACGTTGAAAAGAATGACGATCGATTGACGAGAACGGGGATGACAAAGTTTCGTTAGCGCGAAACGCGTTTCCGCGAGAATGGAAATTCAAAGAGTAACTTGTTCGACGAATAAAGGGAGAGTCGGACGTGAAAAAAAAGGGAGAGGAGGAGAAGCTGTCAATTATATTTGCCGATCGAGGACGTCGCAACCGCGGTTATTATTTGTTTAAAGCCGTGCTGGTTCGATCGATATTATCAGCGTCTGAGACCGCTACGATTTCATTCAACGTGAATTGCATTAAATTAACGTGAAAATCACAATGTACATTAAATTTTATCAACCGACTATTTATCATGTTATATGAGTAGGGATTAAAATCATTTGATATAGTAGATGTTATTAAGTAACTCGTTACTTTGGAAGTTCAATTTGCCTTCGTTTCATCGGGACTCGGACTAACTACCAATCGTACGTACGTTCCTAATTCGAGCAGTTGATTGCGATCGGGGAGGATGCTAGTTCGCTTTGTTCCACTGGGTCCCTCGGTCTATCAACGCCGTCGAACGATTTTTTGCAATAAAATGGTTCGTCGCACGCGACAAACAAAATTGGCGATGGACCAATACGTGTTTGTCTCGTCGATAGATTTCGAAATTTTATTCCTGTCGCTTCTTGTACGATAAAATAAAAATCTGATGTTCCATTTACATTTTCTCGTTATCAATATTTGGGAGCTGTTTAAATTCGGATGAAAAACCTATTGAGAAGTTACTCCGGTTCAATCGCACACTTTTTACAGATTTATTTTCATTTCGATAATGGAATTAGGAAAAATGTCTGCTGTCGAGAAACTTTTTTCATGAAAATCGAAAAGTTCTCATCGGAGAGGGACGATTTAGACTTTTTCTATTCGAGATCTCCCTGGGGACTCGGCGCGTTTCGTTCGCCTCATAAGCGAGTGAAAGTCGCAAGTATGTAATCGGAGACAATTTACTTTCATGCCTCAGACATCTGTTGAAAGTTCAACTCGATTAACGATCGTGATTCGGCCACTAAATTCGTATGCATACAAGTTACACGTTGCACGAATGTATGTACTTCGTACGGTTTCAAATTAAAGTCACACTTCTACGTGCTGCAGAGAAGCAAAATGATCTTCACGTTCCTTTCAACAAAACCTGAATACGAAGCGAGTCAATCAAAACTGATTTAAAATTATCATTTCACCGTTAATTCTATAGCAAATATTTAGTGATCGATCGAAGCGCACAAATAATAATGACAAATTTTAATATCGAACGAGATGCGTACAGAGTTCGTATCACGCAGGATCAAATAATACAGTAACCAGATGTCTGTTGCATTATATTTTTTTGATTAAAACGTAAAGGGTGGAATTCAATCTACTCACTTGAAGCGTGCGCCGTTCCGGATCGCGGCAAAGGGCCCTGACAAAGTGCGGATCCAGATAGTCCGTCATAGTAGCCTACCGGTAGACTACCGAGTGATCCTTAGCCCTGTGTCCCACCGAACTTCGCCCTGGACGTCGCCATCAAAGGTCGCCCGGATTCTCCAGGCTTCTCAAAAGTCGTTTGGGACAGTCCTCAGAAACTGCCCAGCTCTCATTTTCACTCTTTTACAATCCTTTTCGCTCAAACTTCTAACGCAGCGAAGATCATCTCGTATCTCGTTTCATCGTCATTTTTACTGTCTCGAATCCTGCAACAGAAAAATGAGAGATTATCATAATGAATTATCCATTTTCACAAGTATTCTAATCTATCCTGGAACCGGCTCGTTTCGCTGCCGGTGCGAAACAGTAAATAGCCGGATAACGTGCAATTACTGAAATTTATGTATATAAAAA
>SHCU01000254.1:147736-165055 GCA_004307685.1 Ceratina australensis | reverse complement strand
CCTAAAATAATTGATAACTGGTAACTCGTTTTGTTATATTATATTATGTATATACTCTTTATACTCAGATAAGGAACGTAATGGGAGAAACAAAGAATTAAAGCTTTTAATCTTCGTTTAAATATTTTTGATTAACTTTTTTACATCGATCGACGTGTTACCAAACGTAGCGAATTGTAGGAAAATTCTCATTTTCTCTCCGATTTAAGTTGAACAGGAGCAAGAGCGACGGACTGACGTTATACCTACTTTTTCTACTGATCGAAGTTCAGCCGGGCTCGGAGCACACGGATACGATGCGATAGTGTGCATAAGTGGAGGAGTTCATTTTTGATAACTCCCGTCCTCCATCTGGCATTTCTGCCATACTTATGCAAAATTTTGTGAAAAGAGTTCGTATGTGCCGGCAAGGACGGAAAAAATAGCTTTTATACCGAGCCAGCTTGTGATAAATTCAGTTTGTTTTAACTAAATATTACCTGTCCAAGCAATTCCTTATAATAAACCTTGAGATTTTTCTTCAGTATCCCATTCTCAACTTGCGCGGTCCAATAGGTCTGACCGCAGCAGAGGGTCACTTGACCGGCCCACATATACACCCACGTCTTCCTCGGGACCGTGTGAACGAATATCAATGCATCACGGATAATTAGCCTGATCGTGTTCCGCATGACGGTCTCTAGGTCGCCCAACCAATACTCGACGCTCCTCTCCGGATACATTGGCGGGTTGAGCAGTACTTCTTCGCCCTCGGCGGAATACATACGCGTGATCTGCAGGTCATCCTCGAATTTCACCATCTGTATGTTCTCGAAACACTTGCGTAGATGCGGCTGCACCGCCTGCACGTTCTTCGCCTGGGCGAGGATCTCCAGCAGCTCGTCGTCGCTGAGGAAATAGAACCGCGGGAAGATTTTCCGCTTCATCTCCAAGTAATTTGCCAAACCCTTCTGCACCACTTCAAGCAGACTCTGGCACTCCTGAAGACTTTCAAGCAAGTTTTGATCCGGACAGATTTTGATTATCTGTTTTAAGATCGAATAGTAAATGAATTTTTCAAACAATGATCAATTATTTAATTTTTTTAAACAGTTACTCTTATTACTCTTAACAATTAATGTAAAATGCACGGAACATACATAAGGATTTTCGTGGGCGTTCTTCATGATTCGCCTCCAATTCCGTTCCATGGCATTGTACTTTCTAGTTTCCATTGGTAACTGCACGTTAATATCCTCCGAGGTAAATATAGGTTCCAGATACATCCAATCCCTATAATTTTAACCATCAGTTAATCAGGAATACCAAATTGTGAATTAAAAATGAATAATTTCAAACGAAACCTTTGCACTTCGATCCACAAGTTTAACACCTCCTCAGTTAATTTGAGTTTCCGCTCCCATTCGTTGATCTCATCTTCGAATGCTGTCTTCAATGGGCTGAACGCGAGTTGTTGAACGTTGAGTATGTGATTCTCGAGAAGCATCATCGTCTCCTCAGCTACCTTTATTATATACGTTCCTACGAGAAGCGATAATCAACCCTATATTTATTTTAATCAAAAATGATAAAGCAACGTGACACCGCAGCATAATGAAGCAAATAAATTCCGATTTGCGTTTTATTCTCAAGTCTTGCACGCATTATCTCTTGATTGACAAGATTGATTAAAAAATATTATACGTATAACTGTCTTATTGAAATTATGGAAGCTGTACCGGTGGCTTTGTACGGCAGGAGTTCCATGACGACTGTCTCCCACTCCTCAATCATTTTGTTTAATGTCCTCTCGGTGGCATACTCCTTGGCGGCAGTGTCAGCCACAGTTTTTACCAATTCTTCGAACTCCTGGATGCCGAGCATCAGAAGTGCCCTGAACGTCACGGCTGGTGTGAGAGTCATTTGTATACCGGTTTGAGCGCTCAACTGATCGAAGTGACGATCCTTCATTCCCGGGTTTCTTAGAGCTTGTATAAGCGGTATGTATGGTTTGAACTCGTCTATTTGATCCCTTATTGAGATCGCAATGGCCTGTATCTCTATAATTGGAAGATGGTTTTAGAATAAAACGTTTCAAACCACTTTCTATACCAGAAATCGGGAATATCACCGTTCAATAAAGCGGGCCCGATTTAGTAGAGGATAGATATTCAAATTTCAAAGAAATCAATTTTTTAAGTTCCGATTGGGATGGTATCACATATGTATTGGTATCACATATGTACATACGTACTCTGTACTTTGTACTATACTATATTTTGTACATATGTACTCTGTAATTTTTACTATTGAAAACTCACTTGGAAATTCTTGAAATGTTCTGATCGCTCGAGTCATTATCCGATACATATCGACAACAAGCGTTTCGATTTGAATACCATCGACGTTCATTAGAGGATTATCCATCCAGATTTCATGCCACTTAAGCCAATCTACGAATCATACAATATTGTTAGATAATAGAAAGGGCTTTCATTATAGGAAACATAATTACGTATAGAATTTATCAAACGCCTGCATTCTTGTTAGATTGAATTTTTCAAAAAATTCAGGGAAATTTTTTATTAATATAATCATTAAATAGATCTATGTATTATAGATCAAATAAAAATGTTCTTTTACAGTTTTACAAAATTCGGGAAATGCACGGGTGAATTAGTTTTAACAATGAATTGTTATTAGAGATAATAGACTCACCTGAGGAAGTGACCCAAAGGCTTCTATAGGGTTCGAACTCCCTCATCAACTTGTGCAGGTGCTCAAAGGGCACAACCTTCATACCAAAGAGCTTCTGACGTTCATTTAATAATAGACCCATTTCTCTTGCATCGGTCATAGCCTTCCAGACTCGCTTCACGTCCAACGCTGTCTCGTGTATGCGGTTTATATCTGTTTGAAGAGCTATGTTCGCTACATTGCTCACCAAAGTGTCTATCCTCTCCTCTAATAGAACCTCGTCTTGCAGCTGAATCTTATAGAATTTATCCTGCTCTTCCACGAACCGCTCGTTTGTTTCCTCGACCTGGTGAAAATTTCATCGATATCTAATACTCGTGTTAGATCATATATTTTTTAGACTATGCACATTCAATGAAAGTTGAAGTCATTTAAGTTACATGGTATCATGATCAAGAAACTGCTAATGAAACAGATTCAAATAATTTCAGTAGCCGTGCAAATTTTAAAAGTTTAAAAGTTTCAAGTAACGACATGCATCTTGTATTACTGCCGTCAGTACGTTTATTATTCTTCTGCTTTAATTGCCATTGCTAACACAGTTTTAGGATTTATAATGAAGTTGGAGTCGGAGTCATGAATTTTAACTGCCGACTTCGTAGCCTGGATCAGTGATTATATGCATGGACTAAGCGAGAAGTGGAATTGACACCAATTGAAATGTTGATGCATCCCGCACAAGCGAACTTGATGAACCGCATTTGAATATCGGCTATTAAATCTTGAATCGTTTATAAGTGAAATCATAGACTGATAGGTCCGGGAATTGTTGATTATGAATCAATGCTTTGCACGAATGTCAGTAATGGATTGGAGCTTATAACTGTAGAAGCAGTAGTAGTTTTGAAGGGGTACCCTTGTTCATGATTTTTCAAATTGCTTTTTCTCGGAATCTAATGCATACAGAATTTTGAAAACCTGGGTATTATAAACCCAATTTTTTCAAGTTACTCTCTCCGGCATTTAACGTATAAGAGAACCTGGGAACTTGGATAAATATATTACTATATGTATATGTAGAACATATAAGCATGTTTTCAACCCGATCAGCAAACTTTCCATTTTTGTCAAATTCTGAAGGGCCCTTCAAACCTTTAAAATTTCGCCCCTTAAATATTGCCTACCTGTAAGTTTAAACAACCTACATGTATAGATTTGAATATACTTTGAGTTCCGATTGTGTCGAGTACTAGAATTGAAGTATGTAAGTAAATGAAGTAGACACTGAACCTCGTTTTCAATTAAAAGTGGTGAACCAATCGCTTCCCACTTGGCCTCAAAATCTTCATCGGATATATTCCAAAGAAATCCATCGAGAACATCAAAATCGAATTTCAGCGTATCCATTCGTTCGTCGAGATTCTGGACGCGTAACGGTATTGTTTCCATCCAATCCCGTATCTCGAATATATGCTCGATGCTCTGTGGCACCTCTTTCAGCTTGACCCTGATCTGCGTATACTCGTCAAGAATGTTATCCACCTCCGCGCGTAACATCTCCGTGAGCATGACCAGCAACCCGGTGTAGCACTCGTACCGTTTTTCCATCAGGAATTCCTTCAGTGGGTGGACATTAACCACGAACGAACCAATGGTAATAGTGTTTGGCAGGGTCACCTCCAGATTCTCCCTCATCTTGATCTGGAATGAAATCTCCTCCTTAATTTCGGCCGTGGTCAGGTTCTCATCCTGCTTATAGTGCCTGGAATAACCGCGTGGAATTTCATTTAGCTCCTCCTTCATGCGGTAAATGAATCAAACTAAACGCTCTTTCAACCCCTGATAAGACTGAATCACTTTAACCGTTCATTTGTCTTGTTTCCTAGATCATTGAATTGGTTCTTAGAAAAGATAAATGTTCCATCTCGATCTAACAAATTGAGTATGCAACAAAGTCATGTATGCAACATGTTTTGTTAATTCAAATATTATTACTATGAGTTTGATAACAAATTATACTACTCATTGAGCAGATATTTGATAAAATATTTGTATTAGTTTTTCCGTTAAGGATAAAATCAAGCATATATTTTCTAAGCATGAGAAGAATGTTTGGTTCAAATACACATGCGGAGAATGAGGGTAGAGGCTTCAAGAATTCCATTATGTAAATTCCGTGAATTGATAATCATATTCATAAAACAAAAGTGCTTCCTAACAAAATGTTACTTGAAAATATTGCAAAAGTTCTTATACGTCCTTAAATATTATTTTCACGTGCAAATAAATACGTACTCAATGTATTCCGTAACGTTCAGATTGAAGAATGTCTGATACCGCCTGTACTCTTCCGCGTACGCTTTCAGCGGTATCGTCGATTTCTCATAGGCTATTCTCAACCGATCGCGAATGATGCACACTTGTTTCTCGAGCAATCCGACGGAGCTCAAGAACAAATCAGCAGGGAATTTCAATCCCGGAAGTAGAAACGGATGCACTTGTCTGATTTGATGGCACAGCACGAGCGCGTTGTCGTAAAGCTCTATGATAACCGCCTACCAGACAAATAAAAAGATTTCTTAGATAGGAAGAATAAATAAATGCGGAAAACTCGTCATTTTATTTGACATTTGTATTATAAAGCAATGTTTTGCATGATTATTTCACTTCATCGAGCTTAATGAATGAATTCATGCTCACGAAGTCAGAATTTCCAAACTGCCATTGCTGCCCGTCACGGCAATGTAAGAGAAAATGAATTCAATTATCTAATACCAAAATAAAGTAAGATCCAATAGCAGAAACTGTTATTTAAACGGGTCTTTTATCTGTTTATAAGAAATTGAAAGGCGAGAGATGAGATTAAAATATAATTATTTTCTGGATTACCGCAAACTTATCAGGATCCGTGGTATAGAACGGTGACTCAGAGGTCATTTGAAGATCGATGAGGAAAACTGGATTTTCTGAATTGAATGGACTATCCATTAGATTTTCACCCCACGTGAATGTATCTGATACTTCAAGAACGCACAACGCGGGGCCTTCTAGAATTTCTTGATATAATTTGATTGAATTCTCCACGAGTACTCGCAGCGCGTACTGGATGAAAATTAATATATTTCATATGAATATGTAAATGAAGTTGAGCGAAGTCAAAATCACGAGAGCAGTCACATAATAAAAATTTGGAATGAAAAGTCAAGTATAAATTCGATAATATATAAACACATGAATAATCTAATTACCAATTCCTTTTTTCTCATTATTACCTGCATGCGCAGATTGGTAAGATTCATGAAACGCTTTAGCTTCATCACTTCGTAGACGCCGTGATCCTTCTGCTGTAGATTGAACCAACCCTTACCCAGATCCCTCAGGCACATGCGTACCGACTGCGTGATCTTCTCCAGCCAAGGCTCTTTCAAGTACTTGATCACCGTGGTGGTTGCCTGCGTTTGTAGATCTTCGAATTCTGACAATCTTATCTGTTTCCCATGCGAGGTTGCGAACAGATTCATCGAAGATACTTGCATGCACTCGGCTACTATGCAGGCCATTGCCTCGTGCACTTCCACTTGCACGTACAGGGTAATCCAGTTCGTGTACTCCTTCGTTTTCTATATTTAATGTTCGCAAATATTGATCGTGTTTCGGACTGAGTATATACACGCTTTTTGGTATTTATAAATATATATTTCAGGTGGCCAGGAGAAATGCCACCCTGTATGAGAAAATGAGGAAAAGAGGTACTGAGAAGAAAACAATTTTAATTTTGTAATCTTTTTAATTTTTTCAGCAGGAAGATATAATAAAAATAAAAATTGCAAATTAATAATTAAGCGCAGAATTAATTAAGCGCAGAGCAGTACGAAGCCTTAGATTAATCAGATTCCGGAAAACGATTAATCTTCGATCAGCTTCAAACAGAATTCATGACCTATTTCTTAATAGAGAAAAAGTTGACGGTGTTATTACGCTCTTATTTAAGAAAATAATTACATTCACTTCGATTCATAAATAGGTAAGGAATACAAAGAGAGGATGTGAAAAATTCTGTGAAATTATTTCGTTCTTTATAGTCTCTCATGAAATATCACGTTCATTGATGCACAATAAGAATTTTCATTGTGTAGGTGTAGGCGTTTGTTAAAAATGTGTCACGTTGCTTTCAACTTGAGAAGATAAATGGAACTTTCCTTCGTTCTTCCAGCCAGCGAAGTTTACACCCTGTTGATGAATACTCTGCAATCTGAAACCTGTATTTCATGGTATCCCCTATATTGACTGAGCAAAAATATGCATAATATGTGATACAACCTCCATTATTGATGTCTTCATTCCACGTAACAAAAGATTTTAATTAAATTGAAATAATGTGTTACAATATAACTAATTGAAACTTCTCACAAGATCGACAAAATAATTTTAACACTTTGAACACTTGTTTCTATGTAAAAGCCATTAAGTGCGACTCACCCTTGTTTCAACATGTAATGTAACACATGAACATTTCACACATACCAAAAGTTTCGTTACCAAAAGCATGTTACTTTCAATGGAGTCAACGTTAACAGGTATTACCTCAAAATTTTCCATGCCGGTATCGATCTTGCCCTTTGCTGGCACCCTCATCACCTCGATGTCCGGCGTCCACGTGATGAATTTAAACATCTCCGGGTTCCGTTTTATCATCTGTCTCCACATGAGATCGCACATCGTGCGCTGATAGTCTAAGCTGATCTCGTCTACCAGCTAATAATGGTGTTAAAAGGATGACAAGTATTATGATGGGAAATAATTTAAAAAATAGGAAGCAGTAATTTTAATCAAATTCTTCATAATAATGTGCTTCGTATAAATATACCGGCTGAATCAAACAATTAAGAATGCTTACATATATGAATTAACCAATTTTTCTTTAATTTATTTAAAAGATATTTTATACTGGATGTCCCAGAACAGAAGAAATTTTCAAAGAACTCAATTTACCAGATTTTAGTCGGTTCTCTGGGACACTCGTCGTAAATATAATATTTAGCGGAATTTATTCTTCGTGTTACTCTTCAGCTTCAGTGTACCCATGTAAAGTATGTTATTAAAGTTAAATTCATGTCGCAAAAAGGAATGGAAAAGTAATATCAGCACCCGCTCCAGAAGGTCGGGTAAATATTCAAAGATGATAATTTTTTAAATCAGTCAACTGCGTCTAGCGCAAATATACATGTGTCATATTCTATCACTTTCAGTTAGTTATCTCCGTCATTAGTCTTGCGGACTTAATTTGATTCACAGCTATCTTTCATAATAAATTGATGTTAAAGGCTTGAACCCTTAAGTAACCCGCATTTCCCGTGACAAGTAACAAGATTAAATTTTTACAAATAATAATTTATTAAACTTTGTATTATTATACTTTGCTTTCGGGAATCACACGCATAAGCATAGTGTACGATTACTAGAAATATTTTACTTACTGCATACATTTTTTTGTATCTAAGTTTAGGCTTGCTCATGGTCAAGCGTATAATATTCTCCTTTTCTTCATCGTTCAAACTCTTCATACCATCCATTTGCATGCAATCCAAATAAAAATTGTACCTAGATAAATGCATCTTTATATAACGGAACATATTCCTGTGTTGTGAGATAGAATTTAAAAGGTTTTCATTTTGGGAAACCCTGTAATTTCTATTAATTTAAACCTCGTTAAATTACTTGATAGCAGCCTGAGCGATTCGTCTTTGTTCAATAGCTGCAGCTATTCTCTTTGCAAAAATTCTGGGATCTTCGGCATAGAACCTAATGTAGATCCTCGGTATCTTGAATTTCCTCTGCAAGCCGTCGAGCGTGAGTACAGTCCACAAACGCTTGCTTGGGTCGTAGTCAGTGGCGGCAGCGTTAATCCAGACGAACAAGTTGTTCAGCTCTTCATCCTCAAGGACAAACATTTCGTCCTGAGCACGAAATCTTGGCACGAACACAATGGCTGGCAGCGGATAACGCGTTCCATCCATCGTGCCCAGATTCAACCAATCATCCGTCGTCCTAATGTATCAAATTGGATTACACACGACAAAAGTAATATTAGAGTCGCTAATAATGAAAAACAGTCACGTTTTTAGTTAGTTTTCTGACTTGATCATTTTATAAAATATCATGTTAACACTAGACATACCAAACGGGGCCAAAAGACCCTTTTTGAAAATTTACTTCAATCCGTACATTTATTGTGATTTCTGTTGGTCATTTGACTTTCTGTAAATTCTTATATTATCTGATTATTAAATTTCTTGCTTTCCGTGTCTCTCGTAGCTTATTTTTTACGGGCCAAAATTCTTTACCTACCTTACGTACCACGAGGGGTCAAATGACCCCCTATCGTAAGATCAGGTATAAAAAAAATGCCGGTACGTTTAGTATTAACGTTAGTATTAACGTTTAGTATTAATTAGGCGATCGCGAAAATTAACGGAAGAAATGTTAAAATGTACCTGCAATCATATTCCTCATCGTCAAAGATATCCAGAGGCAAAAATTGTATGGTGCTAAACAAACTGTGTATGTCGTCGCGTGAGAATAGCGGCAGTATGGCCGAGAGCGGTAGCATTTCCCTCGGTGAGACATTCTCTGCCTCAAGGGCATCCTCAATCTTCAGATTTTGATAGATCCGACGTCTCCTCTCCATTTCGACGTTTCGTGGGACGCTCTTCGGCTCGACGTTTAATTCCATTTGTACTTTTGGTAAAAATGTTTCCGCTGGAAACGACTAATTACGCAACAATTTTTTTAATTTTATAGTATACGTGGATTAATAAAGTATCCGATTGTAATTATATATTTTCTTCAAATATAAAGTTTTTAAGCGATATATGATTGCACATACATATTGTAACTATACACTATACAGATAATTATACTTGCATATTGCGTTAATTATAGTCGTAACATACATATAATTATTATTAATGCAATATAGAAGTGCACATATAGCAATTACAATTGTACTGTTGATTGAAACAATCAGCGTAGTATAAGTTTGACTTTTCGCTCCACGGAGAGTTCCAAAGAAGATTGGGAAAGCAAGACATACAGACAATAATGTGGACCATCAGAACTTTTCGATCAACTTAATAATTTAGCTGGTAATTGATTATCGAGAACTCTTCAATCTTTTCCACAGACCTATACTACTTTACTCTTTGTTGCTTACGATTGATCGATCTTCGCCGAAGCTTATCCATCTTTTAGCCTCCCCGAGAAAGTTGTATGTTCGTTGGTCCTGTAATTGTCTCACACGCGCGCTATGATGCTCGGTGGAAACTTGCCAAGTAAGCTTCGTTCTCCTCGGTGCTGTTGCTAAAAGTACAACTTCCGGCTTCACCGGGTGCTCCGATGTACCTGTTTATTAAGCAATTATTAACTCATACAACAATTAATAGGATATCAAGTAACTAAACATCTTGGCAACAAACAAGAAAATACATAACAACAAGAAGATGCTTATCGTCTATAAAAATTAGGAAGATAGTTATGAGTAGACTACGGACTTTACGTATTTATACAAAAATTGAGTGAGCACAAAGTTTGAAATCTTTGCATGATGTACAAATATTGAAAGTATTAAAACTGGTTGCAATGCTTAAGTAGAGAAAGAAATTCCTAAAACGCATTATAAATTAATATCAAGTATGATATATTTTTCATCATATCCGTAGTTATCTTGGTATAAGAAATGCTTATAGCAAATTAAGTAACTGCTATATTAAGGAATTAATTAAATTATGATATATCATTAATTAATTTAATTATCAGTATATTACCGGTTACGATTTCGGAGTAGTAACCTCGTGTCTTGATCTTATCGTCGCCCATATTTTACTTCTAAGTACAATTTACCCTAATCTTCTAAAACTTACATACACACTATGTTTCTTAAACGCTACAATATTAAAACGTCCACTGCGATGCTGCAGTAAAAAGCAATAACATACAATTACTTTTTGACATTTTTAGAAATGATAAAATAAGCAATAGTAAATGTGTAGTTTAATGCTTTGCGGCATGAAGTAAGATTCAAATTTAAATAACATTCGAACTTTCGAACGTGCGCCGCATTTTCGTTCCTACTCCCAGTGCCTCTATCTCATCAGTATATAAGATAAACAATTATACAGAATTTGAAAAAAATTCATTTTCTCATGTGTTCTCGTACGATGAAAAAATTATAAAACGCTCGATCGCATTGAAAAACTTTTTTCTCAGTAACATTAACTTTTATAACGAGGAGAAAAATGGAGATCAATAAGAATTGAGAATTTGAACAATCGTCGGCGAGCTGCGCGTTCCAAGAGCGAGAGCATCGGATTGATGTTTCATCTTCTCTCTCTGTTTTCAAAATTGAGGTAATAGCGACAGCTAGCGGTAAAATCGTGAAAAAATCGAAGTATCAACACTTTCCCGAATTGGCCGCATCGTGCAGCACTTTCAAATCGGCTTATTTGATGTCGAAAAAAAGGTGCGACCATTGCAATTTAAGTAGACAAAGCGCGTGTGCTGTGCATGCACGCTCTCAAATCGAAATTAGTTAAAAAGCAAATAGCTTGCTTTAAACATGGTTCGTAAAAAAATAGATAATCGCGTGCGTGTTTTAATTGAAAATGGTGTTACCACGGGACACAGGACAATGTTTATTGTAATCGGCGAGAAAGCACGGGACCAGGTTAGTATAATTAAACATGCTAGGCATTGTAGGCATAATGTTTTAGTTAGGCAAGAATTTTTGTACTGATCTAATAGAATGTGATCTAATAGAAATGAATATTAGAATATTATTTTTAATGTGAGAATCTTTCATTCAGGTTGTTCTGTTGCATCATATGTTATCGAAGACTGTTATAAAAGCTAGACCTTCCGTGCTTTGGTGTTACAAGAAGGAACTAGGTTTTAGCAGTCATAGGAAGAAACGGATGAAGTCTATACAGAAAAAAGTTAAATCAGGGAAATTGGATGTAAATGAAGATGATGCTTTCGAATTGTTTGTTGTCTCCACTAATATAAGATATTGTTATTATAACGAGACGCATAAAATACTTGGGAACACATACGGCATGTGTATCTTGCAAGTAAGATTCTTGGATCTCTTTAAAAATTTTTATGAATAGAATAAGTACCAAAGTGCCTTAGAACACACTTCAAACTAAATATTAAAATGAATTTTGTCTTGAATTAGAAGCAAATCAATTTAATATCATTATGCTTTCTAGGATTTCGAGGCGATTACACCAAATTTGTTGGCGCGTACAATAGAAACTGTTGAGGGAGGAGGACTCATCATATTTCTTTTACAATCTGTTAATTCTTTGAAGCAGTTGTTTACCATGAATATGGATGTCCATCAAAGATTTCGTACAGAAGCGCATCAAGTACTTCATTTATGCTTTTGTTTTGATTTCAGATTAATTTATTAGACTGTTTTTATTTCGTGATTTTGTTTTAGGATGTTGTTGGTAGATTCAATGAAAGATTCTTGTTATCTCTTGCATCATGTAAGAGATGCCTAGTTGTTGATGATCAATTAAATGTATTGCCCTTATCATCTCACAATTTAAAGATTGATCCTGTACAAAAATTGACTGCTTCAGAAGAAGTATCAGAATTAGACACATTAAAGCAGAGCTTGAAAGATACGCAGCCTATTTCTGCCCTTGTTGATTGTTGCAAGACAATTGATCAGGTACTTTTAAAAGTTATTATACCGTTAATAAATTGATCAGAAATTAAAATGTTTTACATTTATAGGCGAAAGCTCTTTTAAAATTTATCGAATGTATATCGGAAAAGACCTTAAGATCTACTGTTTCCTTAACCGCGGCAAGAGGTCGTGGAAAGTCGGCAGCATTAGGCTTAGCAATTGCAGGAGCTGTAACGTTCGGTTACTCAAACATTTACATTTCTAGTCCGAGCCCTGAAAACTTGAACACATTATTCGAATTCGTTTTTAAAGGTATGTACAATAATTATATCTTTTAAAATGGAATATGTTTTTCAATATTTCATTTCAGATGTTTTAGTATCATTTCATTATGTTTTTACAAATATCATTTTAGGATTTGATGCCTTGGGTTATCAAGAACATCTCGATTATGGGCTAGTACAATCTACAAATCCCGAATTCAATAAGGCTACTGTGCGTGTGAATGTGTTTCGAGATCACAGGCAGACTATACAGGTATATTTATATAAAACAATTGATTATAATACCATGTTCTTAAAATGAAAACCATTTTTAGTATATTCATCCTACTGACGCACACAAATTGAACCAAGCTGAATTACTCGTGATCGATGAAGCTGCAGCGATTCCTCTCCCTTACGTGAAAGCTATGCTTGGTCCTTATTTAATATTCCTCGCATCAACCATTAATGGGTAATCAATTTTATCAAACAATGTTCCCACTGTTTTATTATTGTTCACAATATATATTTTCTTTTAGATATGAAGGAACCGGCAGATCTTTATCATTGAAATTGTTACAACAGTTAAGAAGTCAAACTATCAGTTCGAATAGTCATGAAAAAAGTGATAAGCAAAATGAAAAAACTGTTATTGGAAGGCAGTTGCATGAACTAACATTGGAAGAATCCATTCGATACAAACCAGGAGACTCTGTTGAACAGTGGCTCTGTGATTTATTATGCTTAAATGCTACAACAAACGCGCCTGTACTGTCAGGCTGCCCACCGCCAGATATGTGCCAATTATATTATATAAACAGGTATTCAAATATTAAAAGAAATATATTTCTTAAGTCGGTGCAAAGTTTGCGCTGCACAGATATGTGTTTTAGCATTATGTTACAAATCTATCATAAGGTAGCTCATAAGTCTCGAACACTAGTGATGTAAATTGAATTTTGCATAAAAGTAGTTTTGTAATGTGAAAAAAGGAAAATTCGTTCTTGCTATATTATTTGGTATGAGTTTTGAGAGAACTTGAATGCTGGAATCATAATAAAAAACATTTTATTCATGCATTTTGACTGTGCTTCTGCTCTCAAGATAATAAAAAAATTATTTACTTACAGGGATACTTTGTTTTCTTATCACAAGGCATCCGAATTATTCTTGCAAAGATTGGTGGCTCTATATGTCTCCTCTCATTATAAGGTAAAATTAATATGCTTTTCAGAGTTAGAAAAGATGCTGAATTATTGTCATTTCAGAATAGTCCGAATGATTTGCAAATGATGTCTGATGCTCCAGCTCATCACTTATTTTGTCTTTTGGGACCGATCGATTCGAACAAGAAAACATTGCCTGAAGTACTAGTTGTCATTCAAGTAAGTCATTACAAATACCATTTAAGTTGATCCAAACTAACTCATTGATTCTGATGTAAAACCAGTAGAAATATTGCTCAAAGTTATTGTCATTAGTTTGTCAAAAGTCCCAAAGTGTGGTATGCATACCCCTAAGGGGTGGGAATAGTTGCATGGGGGTGCAAAGCACTAATCTTTGACATAGAGTATGGTTCACACAATGAAATTATATTACTGATATTTCTGTAACACATAGATTTGCTTAGAAGGTGAAGTAAGTAAAAGTACCATAAATGATGGATTAGTCCGAGGAAAAAGAGCAGCTGGCGATCTCATTCCATGGACCATTGCTCAGCAATATCAAGATGAAGATTTTCCAGCGTTAGCCGGAGCTCGTGTCGTCCGCATCGCGACTCATCCCGATTATCATGGGGTAGATATCTATTATGTATTAATCTCAATAGTTTTTAAGATGATATATTAATAGTTAGGAATACAAACTTATTAAAACTGAATTTATATGTAATATTATGAATATTTCGCAACAGATGGGCTATGGTAGTCGAGCATTGGAATTATTAAAACAATATTATGAAATGAAGATGCTTAATATTAACGAAGCACCGGTAAACGCGCCCAAGACGGAAATATCAAAAGTTCAGGAAGAGGAAGTAAATCTGCTTGAAGAGACGATCGGTAATTATGTCGTACATACATTAGATATCATTATACTTATTAATTAATCTTATAGAACCTCGAGCTTCTCTTCCACCACTTCTACTAAAGCTCAACGAGCGACCGCCGGAAAGTTTGGATTATATCGGTGTGTCTTATGGCGTTACCGAACAACTTTTAAAGTTTTGGAAACGAGCCGGTTTTGTGCCGGTGTATCTACGGTTAGTATGTTCTCTTATTATTTATTATTAATTAATGATAGATACATAAAAATAGACAGCGTGAATATTGGAGCCGCTCTGTAAGTGGCTACATAAATATAATAGCATGTATGTCGGTTTTTCGAGCCGCTCGTACAATCTACTTTGGTATACCTATGGTGTTAACATTATGCGTCAAGACATTTTTCCTTTTTAGACAAACAACCAACGACATAACGGGTGAACACTCGTGTATCATGTTGTATAAGATAAATTCTGAACAAGGAGAGGCTAAGTGGCTACAAGCATATTGGAACGATTTTCGGAAACGATTTATAAGTCTGTTGTCATTCTCATTTAACACGTATCCATCCTCATTGGCTCTAAGTATATTGATTAATAAAGCAGTTACACTAGAATCTAAAGGTAAGTACAGTTCATATATTTTTAATTAAATCAATTCTTTTCATAACAAACTTATTTTGCTAGCATTGACAAAAGATGTACTGGATGTTTACTTTACATCCTATGATCTGAAGCGTTTGACTATGTACAGCAACAATATGGCAGATTATCATCTCGTAATGGATCTTTTACCATCATTGGCGCGTTTATATTTCTTAAACGCAACGGGCGATACTCACTTGTCCGCGGTGCAATCGGTAACCAAATGAAAACAATTATTGCTTTTACAATTTACAATTGTTTATAACATGTGCTAAATGTATAATCTTTTTAGGCAATTTTACTAGGATTAGGTTTGCAGCACAAAACTGTCGACAAATTAGCAGAGGAATTAGGTTTGCCATCTACGCAGCTGCTCGGCCTGTTTAATCGTACCATACGTAAATTTGTACAGTATCTCAATGGAGTAGCGGAGAATTTTATCGAGAACTCAATTATGAACAAGGAAATAAGTAACGAGAATGTACAACTTAAACCAATTGACAAAAGCTTGCATGACGAATTGGAAACTGCCGCTAAAGTAATTAATATTCTTTCATTAAATATACAGATGTAAATAGATTGAAATATACATTAATCGCCACATTCTTTATAGGAATTGAAAGCGAAGCAAAAAGCTGAATTGGCGAAATTGAAAAGAGAAAATTTAGAACAGTATGCTATCAAAGGAACAGATGCCGATTGGGATTCTGCGCTCACCGGCAAAAAAAATAAAAATCTTATATCTGTAAAAAGTGGAGAGAAGAGAGCACCAGAAGACGACATTGCCTTAGAAGCACACAAGAAGCAGACAAAGAAAAAGAAAAGGCATTCTCTTAAAACTTGATCAGTGTAAAATATCTTTAGGTACTAGTTGTAAAATAAATTACAATATTAATAGCAGTTACATGTTTTCATGTAATCAAGTATATTTTGATATAAAAAATGAGATAGAATGCAAACAATAAATAATTATTGTACAATTTTAATCGAAAAAATTATTATCCACTATATATTTAACACATTGGCAAATTAAGTTTCTCTCGTGTTGAATTGAACGAGAGAGTAGCTTTTCAAGTAAGTGTGAGGTATATGGCTGTTTTTTTTCTACCGGCTTTTGTACTTTATTATTGCGCTTATTGCGCTTCAAATTCTGTTTGTTCTTATCAAACTTAGGAGTGAGATTTTTCGGTACATCAATCGGTACATTGCAAGACTCCTGCATTTGATTATCATTTGACTCTGCTATTTCTTCTTTTACTTTACAATCTCCATCGATTGCTGTGCCATCATTCGATTTTATTTTCTTAATTGGTACCTCTTCCGGTTCACCTGTAAACAGGTCATTTTACAAAACTTTCGATGCCAATTAAAGATTCTACTTACTCTCTTCGGAGCTATTTCCATAATTTGCTACTAAGTTGACTGCGCTAGAAATGGAAACTGTAAATTTCGGCAATGCGGCTGGCACTTCTTCCTCATCAGAAATATAAGTAATATTTCTTTCACTATCTTCATCATTTTTTAATTCTTCCCCCGAATCTTCATCTTGTTGCTTCAAGATTACTATAAAATTTTTTGTTGTTGAAAAGACACGTGCAGATGTGTTAAATGCGAATTCTTATTCTTGAAGAATAAATTTGATCTACTAATATTGGTACACATTTCGAGATTAACTAACTCTTACGGTAATCATAAAGACGATGAAAATACGTACAAGTTCCAGGGAATGCATGTAAACCTCTGTATGTGTTTTTCTGTTTTGAAATAACATTAAGCTTCTTAATATTCTTTGGTACTATTCTTTTACGATTGTGAGAACGTGTCTTTCGCTTTCCTTTAGCAAAATTTTGCTTCTGTTTGATTATTTCCCCTCTTTGAATCTTTTCTGTCTCCGCTGCTTTTCGCAACTCGATATTAGCTTTTGTAGGATACCTCCTGTAAAACGAAACATAACCACATTGTGGATATTATGTATATATAATAAAATATATTAATATATA
>SHCU01000254.1:136150-146348 GCA_004307685.1 Ceratina australensis | reverse complement strand
TGTAGGATACCTCCTGTAAAACGAAACATAACCACATTGCGGATATTATGTATATATAATAAAATATATTAATATATATAATAGTTTTATTTTACATAAAAAATTATAGTCTACTAATTATTAATAGAACGCGTTATTCAGAAAAATAATTTCGACTCACTTCTTCCTTTCCATTATCCATTTTTCAATATCTTCCGGCGTGGATACATTTTTAATCTTGTTATACAAACCAGTGCTATGTTGCATTGCAATGTGTTTTTCCATGAGCATCGGATGAGCGATGATATTGCATCCGTCTATCCCACAGCGTTTATGTTCCTTTTCATGCTCACGAAGTATAGCCTCTTCAGGGAAGTCTCTGTCGCATAATTCGCAGTAAAACGACTTCTCATCCTCCGAACTGGTGTAATTTTCATCCCTCTGATCGTACGGTTCATCGTCGTTCGTGTAAAGATGAGCCTAGAAATTTACTTGAATTTTTTTTAACATTTCACACATTCGCCTTCTTAACACAATCATTATTGAACAGTTCACGATCTTCAGACTGAAGATTCTTTCAGTTTCTGTCTGATGAATGCAATGATTGTTCGATAATTTTTAACAACGAAGTCTTTCATCAAATTACACCCTTTGCAATTTGTTAAATATTATTTAAAAAACATGTATATAATACGACTATCATTGATCTTCAATTCACATTTTGTCAAATCCTGCACAGGGTATTCAGAAGCGGAGATACTCTCATCGTTTTTTCTTACATCCTCATTTAACTCTAACACTTATTCGAAGAACTATTTCGAATACTTAACAGTACATTTCAATCATAAGTTTCTAAACTACAAGATTTAACTGTAACTTAAGTAATAAACTATGGCCGATATTATATTATGTAGCACTGCAAATCTGAGAAATTCTATAATTATTAATGATAACATACTCTTGATTTCTAACAGTATAAAACAAACGTAATTGTACTAAAAATGTCAGGACGTTGATGAAAGTCTAAATCATTTTCATAATTCAGAACGATTATTCAACGCATACAAAAAGTAATTAGTGGTACGTAGAATAATTGGGGACACCAGATTTAGAACTTATAGAAATACGATTTATTCTTACAATATGTATCTTAATTACAAACTGATTTTGTTCCGAATGTATATTTCGTGGAAGTTAAATATCAATCCAATTAGTAATAAAATGTATTGAATACTACGACACATAATAATGAACAGTTACAAATGATGTCTCAATACAGAGCCACAAGCTATGCAGGAAATCATTCGATTTCAAGAAAAAAAACGTGAACTGATCATATTTTGTTATTCTCACGACTCAATTACATCTTCAGTTAGGAATGTTATAGCTCGCAGCACTGTATACTGGCCAAGGAGCAACTATTCAACAGCCAAGTTTTAAGTATCTCGAATTAAGAAATTGTAGATGTGCTTTTTTAATGTGGAGATATATAAGAGGTATACAAAACTTCACGCTTGATACTAATAAAAAAAAACATTAATTTTTTATTTTTTCCACAATTATTACTTAGAAATGAGTTGCGTAAACGTTAATCTCTATTCAGAAAGCATCTTGTGTAGTAACAGTTTACCAGCGTTTGCTTATAACATATAAATGCTTAAAATGGACATATGTTGCGAAATATAGTATTTTACATACGAATAATACAAATTTTGTAATTGAAAACGACGTAGCTAATTTATATAGCTGTATCTTCAATGAACCACGTGACAAAATAAAAAGATTAACGAAAAATTCAAATCGTTCTGAAGTTTGAAAACAGAATACTTGTGTAATTTCGACTGTTCAGTACATTATAGGAGGAGTAGCCTGAAGCTTAAAAGACTGTGCCTGTTCGCTGGAAGGCTGCGTCTCCTCCGTTACATCCATTTGCTCTGATTGCTCAGTCGCATTCTCAGTTTTCTGAACACCCTCAGTTTCAATCGTATTCTTATCATCTGCTTTTTGACCACCCTGTAATCAAAGCAGCTCGTCAACTACGACTGGAACATAATTCACTTTATGGTGCCAAGTATAAAGTACTGATTCTTCAACATAAAAGTTAACAAAACATAAATTGCTTCTATCTTTATGGATTATTCAAATATATTTGTATTTATCCGTGTCCAATTCTATATATAATTCACCTATAAGGCAAATAAATTCTATACACACATGTTAATTTCTCTATGTTTAAACCTCAGAGACTGTTTTAAAATACTTACTCTAAATGGCTAGAATTAATATTTTATTTTACTTATTATAAGATACACCAAATACAGTCCTTAAGCATAACACAAAATGAATTGAACAGGTGATTTAAAAATATGTATAACATTGTTATTTATCTCTACAGGGTGGTCTACCTTTGATTCTAAGTTTTAATGCACAAATGAAACTGTAAATGGTGTTATATTTTTATAACCATACATTAAAGAAATAGACTGCAGACAGAAAGTAGGTGAGCCATTTAAAATAATGCTAGTAATTGCTGTTTATTTGTTGTTTTTCCTTTCATATAAGTTTTCTTTCTAAATAGTTCTAAAAATATTTGGAAGGGTTTAAACAGCTCACCTAAACGTGTGTGAATAAACTTATAGCATCTGTAAGTATTACCTACCATATAAGATTTAAATAAAAAAGAAAACATAGATCATTATGTTTCTAAACGGATAATTCCATATTATATTTATGCAAGATCAAGAGCATACCTGTTCCGGATGTTTCGTGAGATAATCATTCTTAGCATCTCTGATCATTTTTGTTACTTTGTTCCTTAAATCTTTGAATTCTTCCCATTCCTTCGCATCCTTATTCTTTTTCGCTTTAACATATAATTTATTCTTCTTTTGTATTTCACTTCGAATCTCATCAGTCATCCATGGCTTCTTCAACTCTAATTCCTAAACAATTACAGGAAACATAGATAATCACACAAAAACTCTTGATTTCTCAACATTTAATACTTGAAATTTGTTTTACTATTAAGTACTCTATTCTGCAACTTGTAAACTTAACATAATTTGTTTAAATTTAGATGTTTGTGCTTACTTCCAGTCTGCTGACTTTTCTAACATTATTCATTCCTCTTCCCTGGAGAATTCCATTTCCCATAGGAAATCTTGGTCTCATGTGAGGTAACACTTGAAGTGGTGCTGCCTTCCTGTGCCATGGCCTCATTGGCGGTCCTCTGGGTCCTGCTGGCCGCATACCCATTGGAGGAACCATTGGGGCCATACCTCTGACTCTTGGCCCAAATCCAGGCCAATTAAATGGTAATCTTTGTCTCATCGGGCCGAAACCTGGTGGTGGAGGTGGAGGTGGAGGCGGAGGTGGTGGTGGCATTCGCACAGGAGGTGGAGGCATTCTTGGAGATGGTGGAGGTGGCGGCATTCTTGGGGGAGGTGGAAGTCTACCACCGAACCTAGGTGGTGGAAGTGGTGGAGGCCGGAGGCCAGCAACAGGTGGAATCCTCGGACCTAATAACGGCCCACGATTTGAGGGGCTCATTTTACTTCAGTTTCCTGGATTCCTGAATTCTTTTTTAGATAGCAGACTCTGCTAATATATTTCCTTTGTACTTGTTGCTTGAACAATGAGAAAATTTCTTGAACCACTGTTGTCCCCTTATCCGTTAAAACAACAAATATACAGTTTTTTCAAGCACTGTTGCCCGTTTCGAGTTTAAGACGACAAATGCGAACCGTTGTGTACGCAAGGTTAAAAACCTCGAGTTCACACAAGTACGTAAAACCGTTGATCAAGCACTTCACGAATCGTATTTAACTGTTATTACTGAACGAACTTTGGCTGTAATTGCAGTCGCGGGTACCGTGAAACCATTACGAATTTAGTAAATAAACTTTTCCAACGCCGAACTGAACACCAATCGAACACCTGCGAATACCATCAATGGTTTGATACTCCATAAACGATACATTCGTTCAGATAAGCTGACCGATTAGAAATTATACCATCTCATAATTTTTTCCAATAATTTCATAATTTCTTACAATGTAAAAATGCAAATATAAAATCATTTAATATTTCTTAAAATTATTAAAATGTAAAAATAACTTTTTCAATTAACTATAGTCAAAGGCGTGAGCAGTCTCAAATTAAGTTACCGATAAAGTAGATCTTGTATTTTGAAATCTAAAAGAGGCAATCTTTTAAACCACACGATTTTACATCCATCGTCTGATCGGATTCTACGATTTAAATAATAGATTTTACGATACTCGACTTATCGATGGCTCACGTCTTTATAATAATGATATTTAGATTTTCTTGTCTAATAAACGAGTACCGGAAGTGTCAAGGATCCTCAGTAGGAATTTTGTTCGTGGCGAATAGGGATTTGGCATGGGATTTAGGGAATATAGTTTCCCGCGTAGATGTCGCTCGTCGGGATTAAAACGTTTCTTCTGATTGGCGTATTCCGAATACAGAAGGAACATGATACTCTCATTGGCCTGTTCGAGGAACGCTGTTAACGTATTGCCAGCTGTTGAAGTTACGTTTGTTTGAAATCAAACGGCAACTGAAGTTTGTTCGGTTGCTTGGAGCTTCGAAATTTTGTCTGCCATGCATGGACGGTGAATAGCGTTGTATCCGCGAAAAGAAGAGGGCATGCACAGTTTTTAAAAGTATTTATTATCGGGTACAAGAGGAAGAACCATTTTATATATATATCGAAGACTTTGGCGAAAATCAAAAAGCGAACAATGGCCACGATTCGTGTACACGAGGATCAAGAGAATCGAATCGGCGACGTCCGCCGTGGCAAAGAAAATATTACCATGCCCCTTCAGAATCAATTATTGCAACCGCAGAAACGTGCTGTTCTAGGAGTTATTCACAATAATTGTAACCGAGTCACAAAACAAGTACGTATTATTTTTCGCATCCCGCGCTTTTTGCCGATTCTATAGACTCATTTTTTTCTACATTTTTGTCGAATAATTACCCTTCTATTCACTTCGATTAGAACAAAATTTGCCTCTTTTGTAGGAGATCTACAAAGATGAGAAGTATCAAAAAGCAAAAGCAGTTCTACCCCCTCAATTCGAATCATTTAAAATTTATGAGGAGAAGAAGGAAGAAGCTGTGTTTAAAATCTACGAAGACAAGCTCGAGGAAGAAACTTCAGTTGCTCTTAGAGACACGCGTGATAAGAAAGAAATCAAAGGGAAACATGACATGAAACCAGAAATCAAAGAAAAGCCCAGGTTAGAAACGAATCCCATCAACAGCCTGAACATACAGCCGTTTTGTAACGCCCTTCAAGATGTGAATCAGAAAAAAGAGAATGACATAAACTTTATGTCAGGAAGTCCGATGTCTTTAGAGAAATCGACACCTTATTCGTTCTCTTCAAATAAAGATTACCAAAAATGGAAAGAGTTGAAAGAACTTAGAACAAATTTCTTTGACGTTGAAGAATACAGAGCTGATATATATAATTATTTACGTGCTAGAGAGGTTCGTGTACAATGAAAATTTTATTTTTTTTTCATTGCTAATGTTAACTAAACATGTTGTCTCAGATGCAGCATAGACCAAAACCCGGATACATGAAGAAGCAGCCAGACATTACGTATTCAATGAGGTCGATACTGGTAGATTGGCTGGTCGAAGTTGCCGAAGAATATAGGTTGCAAACAGAAACACTCTACTTGGCTATCTCATATATAGACCGCTTTTTATCGTACATGAGCGTCGTAAGAGCGAAGTTACAACTTGTTGGCACCGCGGCGATGTTTATTGCAGCGTAAGTATCCCGCTCACATGGGGTTTGCGTAAGTTATACCCATACAGATGGGTTAAAACTCTTCTTAATGTTACAGGAAATACGAAGAAATTTACCCACCTGATGTAGGTGAATTTGTATATATCACGGACGATACATACACAAAAAAGCAGGTACTACGCATGGAGCATTTAATATTGAGGGTTCTATCCTTTGATCTAGCTGTACCAACACCACTTACTTTCTTAATGGAATTCTGTATTAGCAATAATCTATCTGACAAAATTAAATTTTTAGCAATGGTAAGTCTCATGTGATACTTTGATCATATGTGATTATTTAATTAATTGCTTGAAATTATACTTTCTAGTATTTGTGCGAATTGTCGATGCTCGAAGGAGATCCATATCTGCAGTTTGTACCTAGTCATTTAGCTGCATCTGCGATAGCACTGTCAAGATACACGTTATCAGAAGAGATGTGGCCTCACGAGCTAGAGTTGTCAACTGGTTACAGCTTGACGAACCTGAAGGAATGCATTCTTTGTTTGCATAAGACCTTCTGCAACGCGTTAAATATACAGCAGCAAGCCATCCAAGAGAAATATAAGAGCAGCAAGTAAGTTCCCTCACATGATGTTGAAACTAATCCAATTTCTTTTCGTTTCTGTAAAACGTGATTGTTGTTTAGATATGGACACGTAGCGTTATTGTTACCACGACCTATTGATAATATAACACTGACTTCCGAGGACGAAGATGAGAATGCCTAGTACTTAACTAAGCATCGAACGAAAATAGATCTGTGAATATCTACAGAAATTCGGATCTCCGAGTTATCTAACGAACCTCCCGTTTATAAATCCCGTGTTTCGATGACAAGGAGGGGATTAGGGCAAGACTGACCTGTTGTTTTACGAATGAAATGTACGAATTACTTACAGCATGATCGGTCATTATGTTTTGCGCAGGCAAACATATAGAATTTTCGTCTTATATACTTCCGCCTATACTTATTATATAGGTTGTAAATGGAAATTTTAATAACTGAACTTAGAGCTCCGTCATTATATTAACGAGCGGAACTCCGAATTACGTTATTTAAGAATTGTATTTTTATACACGTTTTTTAGATGATTGTTAACAGAACGCTTGCTCCGCATACATCGATATCGAAATTTTGTTGCCAGTGATCTGTCGCAAAAGTAATAGTAAGTGTAGTAATAACGATATTTATTAATGGTATTGTATGAAATAATACACATTTATTGTCATCGAATGCATTTACATGTGTTTGGATGCTATTGTTCTATTTAAAATCATTCGAACTGGCTTTTTTTTTTAAAAGAAATTTGTTGTTGCTTCGTACCGAAACATGTGCAGATTTTTCGATTTTATGTGAAATATTTTTTATAAAGTAAGACAAGGAAGCAAACTGTTCAAGTGTTCAAAACACTGCATGCCTATAATAGTAAAGAAAATGTATAGGACAATTTGATTCTCCATTCGATTTTATTGTAATATTAAACTTCTCATTCGTAGAATTGTAATAACAATGTTTTTTGAAAACATAGGAAAATAAAACGTACGACAGATAAGTAAAATAATGTCTTCCTGCGTTATGATAAAGCCTTGGAACACTAGTTTTTACAATAGTTTTTAAAGAGAAATTATGGAAAGTATACTTGATGAATTAAAACTTGACATGAATGATTGCACTTTAAATGAGTTCACAAACTGATAAGCATTACTGCAAAATGTTGATGACACTTTGTAAAATATATTTTTCTGTTTACGAATAATTAAAAAAAGTTTAGAATGGTTGCATTTTTAATAAATTCGTAAATTGATAAGTACTATCACGACATACTGATAGCACTAAGTTTAAAAAAATATATTTTCTTAGCTACGAGTTACAAGAAACAATTCCAGTCCATAAACGAAGCCAATAAGTAGCTTGAAAATGAAAATAAATGTTTAAACATTAGAATTTGCACATGAATCAAATAAGGCGTACTTGCCTGCTTGTATGTATATACATACACCATCGTATCATATACGTATACGCTATTAATCACATCGTGTGTTGTTCGTCCACGTTGCACGCGCGCCTTGTATTCCAATTATAAGTGTTGTAACGCATTATGAACGACACAAGATGAAACGATTCAAGAATTATCATTTAAAATAACAAATCTATAACTATCATTCTGTTAAAAGACGAAACTGAATTACGATTTAGCAAAACGCGAACATGTATTATTTAAATGATTGAAAATGCATTGAATAAAGAAAAGTATATGTAACATCTTTTAATGAATCACAAGAATAAGTAATTGGTTATTTTATGTGATTATTCTTATCGAAACGTTGTAAGACTGAATGAAAAAACAAAGGAACTTGTTGAAAAATCCGCATTTGTTTCTTTTAACGGACAGAAACTTCGTGTAAACTCTAGAATTCTAATCAGTAAATATTTGTAAAAAGATATATAGTCAATATTCCAAAATTATATCTGTCAGAATCTGTTTCAATTAAAAGATTATACTAAGCCAATTCTAATTAGGTAATAAGGCTACGATAAATCTTGAATTGTTTGAACAAAATTCTATTTCATTTAAAACAACAAGAAACGATTTTCTGTACATGTAATAACTTGAATGAATATCCATCTGCTTCACTATATAGGATATTTCATTTATCTATTTAAGGCACGAATTATTTAACAATCGGAAAAAATGTCCCAAATTATATTACTAGGTACTTATTGTTAATAACTGGCGAAGTAGGAAATATTAGCACTGTATAAGAGTTTGATAGAACATTGAATGTTAAAACATCATTTCGCGATATATTAAGGTTCCTTATTACTAAATGTTTCGTATTGTTCGAGTATATCTATAATTAGATTGTAGATTTTTATACCAAATAAAATATTTGTTATGTCACTTTAAGAAAGTAACTTTCGCTCTTTATAAATAACATGTAAAATAATTTTTATATTCTGTACAGTTTTCTACATTACATACATTCTCTATATCGCGCCAAGAAATATTACTTAAATCTTCTTCGTCTCTTCCATTTCTATCGCTTTCTTCCACTGTCGAACGTACTGGCGCGATGACCAATTTTGCATCGTCGTCTTCAATTCGCTTGCGAAGCTCCTGTTCCAAGATTCCTGCCATTGGATTAAACCAGCATTTTCCATTGGAATCGGTATCACAGATCGATTAGCATTATCAGACTCCTCAGTTTCTTTTCGAGTATCTTCGTCCGTAATGTGAGGCATCAATTCTAGCCAAGCTTTCCGCATCACGCAAATTTTTACATCTTTCCAAGCGATGGCAACAGCGAAAACTGCTTTTTTCAAATTGTATCTCTCGAAGTCCTTTATGCCAGATTCAGCGTTTATTAAACTGTGAATAAACGAATTTGTATAGTTTGCTTTAAACGATTGTATAACTCCTTCATCTAAAGGCGTAATGACTTCTTCAGACAGAAGATATACGACGGTGTTTCTGTGATTTAGTTCAGAAACGAAAGGATAATTTTTGAAGCTATCTATAACTAGAAGTGCCTTATTATCTGTCGAAAGCCCGAGTTACTGAACATTTTTTGTTTTTATACTTGGCACGAAATATTTGAAATACCATGTTTTAAATAATTCTTTAGTCAACGAGGTATTTGGTTCACTTTTATAGTGTACCGGCATATGGAAGAGATTTTCAAATGCGCTAGGCTTCTGTAATGTCTCAATCACAAGTCAGTCACAGTGTCAGTCTGTGTGTACCCATCGAATTTCCACAAATTAAAACGGTCAACCGGTTTTTTGCTGTTACTCCTGCACATTTTTCTGGTGTCGTTTTCAATAAGCAGCGCTAATAGAAACTCGTTGCGTGAACATTATACACTTCGCTCGGAGATATTTCACTAATCTTTATTCTGTAATAATAATAATTCAGTTTCTCATTTGGGTGTTCCACGACGAACGTTCGTACTCGATGACGATCTTTAAAGTTGCGAAGCCAATTGTGAGAAAATTGACAAACATCTTTCGGTATACCAAGCTCATCCATAAGCTTCTTGCTTCTTACAGTAATCATCTGATTCGAAATGCGTTTACCTTCGGTACTAGTTTTCCTGAACCATTCATATAATGTGGTATCTAATCGTCCCAGTAATTTCCAATTTTCTAGTAAAAACAGCTTCAGACAAAAATGCTTGGAAGTCTTCCTTATGCTTCATAATTTCATAAAGAGTACTAGGTCCGATATTAAACTGTTTCAGCACTTCTTGCCTCGGTACACCGTCCTCTAATAACTTTTTGCATAGTGTTAACGCTACATGTTTTCGTTTTACTTTCGGGGCTACTGTTATAAATATACAACGAGTACGCTCCCTCATACGTGAACTAACACTAACGGTTGAA
>SHCU01000254.1:122563-135336 GCA_004307685.1 Ceratina australensis | reverse complement strand
AATTTTCTAGTAAAAACAGCTTCAGACAAAAATGCTTGGAAGTCTTCCTTATGCTTCATAATTTCATAAAGAGTACTAGGTCCGATATTAAACTGTTTCAGCACTTCTTGCCTCGGTACACCGTCCTCTAATAACTTTTTGCATAGTGTTAACGCTACATGTTTTCGTTTTACTTTCGGGGCTACTGTTATAAATATACAACGAGTACGCTCCCTCATACGTGAACTAACACTAACGGTTGAATCATCAACCTATGGAAGAACACGCCTGATTGTCCTGATCGCAGTAAGATATCACGTAAGAGAGAGAGAGTGAAACAATGAAAGACCTCGAGTACCTTCTAGTTTATAATCAGTATGTTGCAAAATGACCAAAGGGCTATGCATGCGTTGAAATGCAAGTATTCAACGTCACGTATTCCACCCCAGAGATATCAGATTAGAATCTCTGTATCTATAATTTAATCCTACAAATGGTCACCCCTTTTATTAAAATTACTGAGAGATTACTTAAAGAACATTTTGATTCCTAAAAATTTTGAAAATATTTGTGAATTGATGTTATTAAATAATATTTTGAGTATGTGATTAAATACTTCTTTGCTTACTGGGACTGCAACTATACAAATTGAAATAAGAAAGTAGCGAAATGAAAAGTGGACAGGTCAATAGATTTATTATCTAGTTTTGATTCCAAGCCAGTTAAGGATATTAGTTTCACATTTTTTTAAGTGACAAGCTTTGATTTGTGCTTTCTTTAATCCTTTCGCGCAATTGTCCGCTGAACAATGACGCCAACGAACTCGTCGACCACTTCCGCACGTTACGCTACATGTACTCCAGTTACCCCAATCGTCCCATACTTCATTTTCTATAACATTTATTGTAAATATTCATTCTATTTACTAAAACATTATATAGTTGATTCAAGAGAACGGCATTGTTAAATTGATTCATTGTTCCAAAGAAAATGCTAATTCATTTACTTGCCCTTTTCGGTAGTCATCTTTGGCCTAAATAAGGAGTCACTCTCTTTTTTCTCATCCAAAGTAGTGGTTCTCTGAAATCGTCCACTTTTCATAGAATTCTCATGAACCGTCTTGTCCAGATAATTAAGTAATTTTCGTTGATGATTGTTTGTACTTAGCACGTAAAGCGGACGTCCATCAAATTTTTCATCGTGTCGTGCTACTAATTGATCAAACTTGATACAATGCGTTAAATTAACATTAATCGCAATTATAAGGATGGGACTAATGAATGAATTTTAAAATAACTGACCTTTACGTATCTACACCTTTTGTTATTAAACGTGCAAGAATAATTTTTGGGACTTGTTCCATTTGTAGAATACTTGTTAGAATTAAATTCGATCGAAGATGAATTTCCTTTATAATTATCATGCATGCTGCTTTTAAAAATTTAGTGTTAAGCTTGGCAAATAATACGCTCTTATCCTAAATTAAAAAATTACTTTTTGAATGGTACTTCGGACTTATTTAAAAATGTGTAGCCAAAACAGTGCGCTAATACCATTGTAAGTAATAACTGCATATCATATTAATCCCTTTTTTCTAACAAGTGAACTTTATGTACATCAATTGGGTTAGTTTAAAAATAATTTAATAACCTTATGAAATAAACAATAAATTTATTTGACAGATTTAATGATATCTTATGGTACACATACAAACATCATTATTCGTAACTATATTCAATTAAATTCGCTTTCGGAACGTTACCCTGTTCCTCGGCTTATAGAATCTGATATAATTATACATACGTACATACAAGATATAGAAAACTAAATTATAACTTAATTGATACACCAAAAATATCTTCTTATAATTCGATCACCTATTTATGTTAAAACATATTTTATATATGCCTTAACATTAGAATATAGGACTCGCAATTTAATATAAAAATATGTATTCGACATTTCTAGAATTATAGGATATTTATTAGAAAACTGAGGTCTATTTGAACCTATTATTCTATTCATAGTCGGAAAAATGCTTTATGCGCGCGACCATTTGGAATTTGCCCCTGAAGCCTTAATCTTCTAACTGCTTCCCGTAAATGTTTTGGTTGTAATGGCCCTGTTTCTTGATGGGCCTCCATAACGTCGAGAGCTAAGTTCAACACACAATTAAATCTATGTAAACGAAGATCTATACGCATTTAAATAAAGATTTAAGATATACCTTCCTCAACTATTTCTCCAACGAACACTTTGGCGATACCAGACATGGCAATAACCACATTTTGTGACACAGAGCAACCAGTTATTGTTTGCATGATCTGTAAACGTACGAATTATAAATATAAATTTTTCAATGCTTCAAGGAGGAAAATATAGTTACCCTTTTTATTGCTGCTTTTGGAAATGCAGCTCTTCTGTACATTTCATATCTGTCCAATTGGTCTTCTGTAAAATTGGAGACTAGCACTCTGTTTTCCGGAACAAAGATCAGTGCATCAATTAATCCATTTCGATGTGTACACAATTATTAGAATGCGGATTTTTATACGGAGTAAGATGCATTAATTTGAAAAGTAGAATTTGCATTAAGAATTCCTTGATCCTTCAAAAGTCTTGAACATTGAATGAATATTTTATTTCCTCTCCATATCATTTTTCTATAAATTCGTAAAATCTGCAGTCATAGATATTGTACTTTCTATGTTTTGGAAATTATGCGGACTAGTTTTTCTATAAATCCACAATCTAACAATTGAAATAATTCTATATAGACACATACTGCATTTTTTCTCTTTCTTCTTCTTCCAATTCTTTTTTACTTTTGTCTTTACTTTCTCTCCTCTCCTTAACGTTTGTTGGAATTGCATGAGGTAACACTATATCATTCTCAAATATATCTTCTGTGGTTTGTTCTTCTTCTCTGTTATCATTTTCATTTTTAACTACTTCCAATTGATCTTCTACTACTGTACATAAGGAATTAGACCCAATCTCTTCCGGATCAGATTGAGACTGTGAACTCATTGCATCTGATTCTACCTAGAATTTAACACTTAATGATTGAATTGAAGTATTTTATATTACATTTAAACATGAAGTATATGCTTCTTACAGTTCTAATAAACAATCTTTTTCATTCTACAATAACAAGATACTATAAGTATGTATCAATTTCATACTTTTTAAGTAACAGTTAATAAACACTGATCATCATTTTCAATTATTAATAAGTTACTAACATTGACCAAATTACTGTATGTTCTATTCTACATATTGCTTACAATTCAAATATACCTTAACTTGCACATTATCTGTATCCATCGCCTCTACATCTTTAATCCCAGAATTTTGAGGACTATCTTTGTCTTCCTTCTCCTCAACTTCAATATGATCACTTTCATTCCCAGAATCTTCTTTTCCAAAAATATCATCCATGATTTGATAAAAATTGATCAAATTAGAAATAATATGAACAGAGTTGATTGCGTTTATGAGTAACGAAATACTGCTCTGTAAATCTGTAGTCAATAAAACCTGCAAGAACGTCAACTAAGGTTAGAAATATTAGAATGCGTGTCGTAAGGAAATAAAGAAGAAATTATTACGCATACTCACATTGCAAGGAATAATTTAATCAATATTGCATAAGAAGTGAATAGATAAACCTATAGTTAATGTGATATACTTTATTTTTTTAATATCACTTTAAAAAACAGCCAGTTACCTGGTATTATCTACGGTTTGATTCAAACGTTCCCGCTATACATGGCTTGAGCGGTAATCGTGGGATTTTCGGCACATGCGCCAAACGTAACGAATGCGACGGACGGGTGCGACGGCTATAGTATGATGGTGATGCAGTTGATGCTGAAGGAAAGAAAAGCCAGCGTTGTTCGTGCAGTAACGACGAGCGTGTCGACTGCATTTAAGTAAAATTGAATTTCTACTCATAAATTATAAAACGTGCTGGTACAGTACATATAAAAAACTTTACTGATAGTTGCCTTGAGAAATGGCAGCAATAAAATTGAATCCATCAAATTCACCTTCCGTTGAATTGAGTTCCTATCGAGATCAACATTTTAAGGTTAGTTCGTGTTTACCTCTTCCTTTCTAGAAAACACCTTGGTGCAGTCAACAGACACAAAACATGATTGTTGTATTATACGAATGAAAAAATTTCAATATTAGTTTCTTTAATTATACCAGATTAATAATAACGATTGTTATATTAATGCTGATTTCGCTTACTAGGGTTCACGAGCTGAGCAGGACAGACTCTTAAGAAATTCAACAACACTGTACGTCGGAAATTTGTCTTTTTACACCACGGAGGAACAGATATACGAATTATTTTCAAAATGTGGCGATATTAGAAGAATTATAATGGGATTGGACAAATATAAGAAGACACCTTGTGGTTTCTGTTTTGTTGAATATTATCAAAGATCAGATGCTGAGCACTGCATGAGGTATATTAATGGAACTCGTTTGGATGATAGAATAATCAGAACAGATTGGGATGCTGGATTTATAGAAGGCAGACAATATGGACGAGGAAAAACTGGCGGACAAGTATATATCATTATTTTTTATCATCATGATAAAATTATTTAATGCGGTCCAGGAGTTGGAAATAATTATGATATCATTTTCAGTTCTTGAAACCATTCTTAATAGCTACTATTAAATATATATAACATAGTTCTTTGATCAATATATGATACTATTGAATCTTTACAGGTGAGAGATGAATATAGATCAGACTTTGATAGTGGGCGAGGAGGATATGGTAAAATAATACAACAAAAAGTGACACCCATTTCCGATGGAGGTTTTGGTCGCTAATGAACGTGACTACTTTCCTGTATTAAATTTTGTATGTATAAGAGAACTATTCAGATAATTATATTTAAGCGAAGAGAATATTTAAGGAATAATAATAATTGTACATATATGATAAGAGTGAACTGGAACCTGGATGAAAACTATTTGTATGTAAGACAAATATTGAATTTCATTTTCTTTTCCTCCATTTCTATCGTAAGTGATAGAAAAAGAAATGATCCACTTTCGTATTATTCGATAAACTTTTGTTAAATAAATGACTTAAATGGAAAATATATATATGTATATTTTTTATTAACATGATGTACAATGAAATTCACTTAATTGTGTACTGCAAGCATCTTAATATATTTACAAAACATGGATTTTTTGGTTTTGTGATATTATTTAACCATTTCTTTTTGTTTCATTATAAAGGGAAGTAATGTAATGTCTTTGGAATGAGATATTACTTATTACGAGTGAATATTTCCTACTAATTATAAATATTATTCATTAACTTAATTCTTAAAATGAACAACAAAATTTACTTGACGGCTTTTTCAATACTGCTCGAATCGCCTCGGTGAAAACTTCGTCTAAATTTTCTCGCTTCAACGCGGAACATTCTACATATTTGTAAGCTTTCACTTTCTTTTTCATTTTTTTACACTCCTTAACTGTAATCGTGTCCGCATTCTCCGAATTTCTAAGATCTCCTTTAGTACCTAGTGGTAAAATGCAAAGCATATGATTGAGCCTTAAGATTAGAGTAACATGATTTAGGCCTTGATAACTAGGATATTTACCAACGAGAACTATAGGTGTATTTGGGCAGTGATATTTAATCTCTGGTTGCCATTTGTTAGCAACATTCTCATACGAATTTCGAGAATTTACTGAAAAACATACCAAGAAGCAATCAGTCTGAAAATAGAATTAAATTATTATACATATTTCGAACATTTTAAAATGCTTATTAGTTACGTATTAATTATCTACAGCCTGGGACAATGATTCCCGGCAAGCTCGGGCTTATGTATATGCAGAATGTCTACAAAAAGGAAATTAATAGAGAAGATGGCTCACATTCGGGTAAGATAACGGCCTGATTCGTTCGTAATCTTCCTGACCAGCCGTGTCCCACAAAGTCATATCAAACTCTTGTCCATCTACACGTATCGTCCCCGCGTAATTATCGAAGCTGAGGACAGATCATAAATATCATTCTGTGCTTGGAAACAAAATTAATAAAATTATCGAACAAATATGCGCATATTTATTTCATTATTGATTATTATTTATTGGCAAGCAAGAATCAGGAAGTCTTGGGCTGAATCGGGTCGAGAGTTTCTCTTATATTTTGTAGAGTGGTATTTCAGTTCGCAAAACTTTTAGGAGTTCCGAACTTTTCTGAAATTTTGGAATATTTTAAAATATCTTCTTTGATTATTTATCTATTTGACAATTACGTTTCATTTTAGACATTTTGCATTTATTTACATATTACTGCATGTCGTGTCTCCTTAAATTATTGAAAATTTTCATAAATGTATGAACAGTCTAAAAATGATTTAATTTAGTACTTACATAGTGGGCACGTATTCCGAGGGGAATTCGGATGTCGTGTACGTAATAAGCATACACGTTTTGCCGACAGTGCCATCGCCGATAGTCGTGATTTTTATTGGTCTGTGTCGGGAAACCGAATTTTTATTTTCTGAGAAAGCAAACAACATTCGTGATCAATTTAAATAAAATTATAGTATCATTAATTGAACAGAGTTTAATAAAGATTTTCTACTTTGTATAATATGAAGGGCAGAAAGCTACTTTGGGATTTCGATGGTTTTTTTGTTGTAAAAGACGACCACCGTATCCGGCTAGTGAACGTCAAGGCTATCCTTGTCGTTGTTTGCTGCGCCGCATATTAATTAGAATCGAAAGCTACTACGTTTTTATTTACATACAACATCTAAAATCATCTAACGTAATTCGTGTATTGTATCAAATTTTTAATAAACATATTCAGATGTTTATCTAATAAATAAAACGAAAGATAGTAATATGTAAAAAATAGTAATACATATACTGGATGTTCCAGACCACTCATACACCTCTTTTAAAATATAGAAAATTGAGCTCCATGAAAATTTAAAAACCTATTCTCTACTGCATCAAGCCTGCTTTATAGAATGCTGATATTGCCGTCTTCCGGCGCAGGAAGTGAAATTTTAGACCGGTAGTCCTTTTTTTAAATGGAAAATGCTGATGATATTGTGCATCTTTCCTTTTTTTTATCTCAATTTTCCAGATTTTAGAAAGGGGGTCTGAAATATTCGGTATACATTATTGTAGTATTAAAATTGATACTCTGTTATTGAATATTAACTATTATGTTATTTATATGTACAAGTATTTGGGATACTATTTTACATATAACGCGTCGTCTAAATCACAAATGCTGCGTTCGTGCGTTTTCAAAGCGCATGCCTCACTATGCTATATCATGTCATTCCTTTTCTTTCCACTCTGCGGCCTTCTCTCTAGAATTCCTTCGATTCTTTTCCATTCAATTGTATTCTTACTTCGCAGTAAACTTAAAAAGTTTGGTCCAGATTCAGATTTGATATTTCGCATAATTTTATGTATTTCCAATCGCTTTACAAGTAAGTCAAACCCGTAATTATTCCTTTCTCTTTTTGAAAAATAATATAGAATCAAAGTTGGGAATTAATTTTTATAATACCTACGAAATATTTAACTGTTTATTGTAGGAAGTATAAAAAGATACTGATTCTAGTTTACGCCAAAGTTAATAGTCGTTTATGTGACAAACCGAAACATATCTTTATTTCGCCAACTTTGTTCTTGCATTACTATCCCTTACTAAAGTAAATATTACTCGTTGTTTACCCTTATTGTTGTTGCACATTGTACGTTGACTGAGAGGATGTACAGTGACGGACCCGATGCAGCTTGTTTACAGCTATCCGTTAAGTTTTGTGAAGTTCCTTATTAATGATCTGTGTCCCTTTGTATCTGCTTTCATTCGTGCGCTACATTATTCGGCTGTAAAGAGTACCGTCATCTACCTTATCAGAGTTATTTAAATGGTTCTAAAAGATTCTTGTAATCATTGTAAAAATCATGTAAAACAAACAATGCATTATTAGCGCCTCATGGAAATTAAACGTTCAGGAAAATTTTTTTAGTTATTTACGGATAGAATAGAATAGAATAAATTTTTCTTTGACAGAAATCAAAAGCAATCGCAAAATAATTACACAATAGCAAATATATATGATGTAATAAATTCTTCTCTAAATAATGTAAATCTCTCGTGGATTTTTATTCAAGCGTAGCGTAGTAACATTACTTAGTAGTTTTAATCACTGTTAAGTGTTAGTACTAATGCGGTTGGGACGGTGACCGCAGAATATTTTCCGTCTGATTCACTGCATCACGACGACCAGCAATTGTTTAATTGAAACGATGGAATTATGTTTCCTAATTTGTAAAAGCAGTCAACCCCTTCCTGAGATCATCGCACTTTCCGGTCTGCTGTATGTGTACCTAGTACATTGCAACTGCTTTTCATATAATATAGAAGAGATCAAACGGTTTTTAGTTAATTAATGCTTTAATGTATCAATTATAATTATTATATCAATTCGATATGCATACTTCTATATAGTGTCCCAATTAATTTCTGATTTGCTTTCAACATAAATTAAATTACATTAGTTCTCTGCAAAATATTGATAAGAATGATAAGATTGATAAGAATGAAGAGTAACATTATGTTGGTAAAATTTTATTCAACGTGGAATAAATTTGTTCATCTCGTGTCGTCGTCTAAGGGAGGAACAGGCGAAATATGAGAAAATTACTGTGAGACCAAAATGTGGGTAGCATACACGCGTAGGAAGATCGAGGGTGTGCCTTCAAACACAACGCATCAAATAATTCTAACCACGCCCTTCCTTCCGCATTCCGTCTATTGAATTTCGGAAACCGACTAATGAAACATGGTTTCATCAACGGGGACTGATACTTGCAACTAGTCAGATAAAAATGCCAAAATTCTCGTTTACTAGTTAAACTCATTTACAACACGACTTAGCAAGTAGTTTAGTCGTGCTTTTAAAAAGAATTCATAATAAAAAGTCTAAGTACATAAAAGATTTTATATTTATATTAAAAAATGAAATATAAACAAGTAGTATAATAAATATCTCAGTTTTTGTTCACGTCAATATTTCTATTCGCTGGCTTTTTCCTATAATTTTGTTTGTAATCTGAAGTCATTGAATGGGAACAGTGACGTGAGAAGAAATTGGGACACTTTCAATTATTTGGAGACCAAGTGGCATAATATCGACTATTACTGTGCGTGTGACAGTTGCAAGTAGTACGGTTGCAGATCCATAAAAGCTAATTTTGTGCCCTAATTTATAAACGCAGAAGGAAATTAACGTTTTAGAATTGACGTTACAATTCGATGTTCCAATAAATTACAGTGGAACGTTGATTATCCGAATTAATACCAAATTAACTAAACTCGTTTGCAGTTTCTTCTGTTTGCAGATCTAATCTTTTCATATTCTTCCAGTAAGATCTATTGCGTTGATAATTAAACGTTTGCTGATTTTATAATTTTCCTAAATAGAAAAATCCGCAATCATTTAGTTGCCCACTCAATGCACGGTGAACATAAAATATATTGTAAACGCATTTATAAGTAATGATATTACAGTGGCACTATCGAATCGTGTCTGCAATTCTATTTATCTTTCACTCGCGCAATGAGGTAATGCTTTTATGTAAATAGGTGGTAGACACGCGAATGAAGTGATGACATAACTTGGATGTTCGTGAACCTGCGTGTTGTTCGAGAGTGAATAATTAAAAACCATAAAACGACTCATCCCGAACAGTTATATAAACCGCTCTACAGTATATGTACGATTTTCGAGACTGTTTTTAACAAAAAGCTACAACAGCCTTGAGCATTATTCAAGTAAATTATTTGAAGAAGATATTAGAATGAAAAATGTACATTTAATGTAATGACATTATTTCTGGTAAATGAATCCACTAAATACAGTAGGTAAGAATAAAAAGCAGAATGTATGAAAACAGTAGTTTGATTATTATTTTGCCCGCAAAAAGATGCGAAATATCAGTTCCTGGAAAGTTATCAGCCCTCATCCTGTTTTAAGTACCATGTGCGTTACACATGAATTTACACGCATTTCATAATCAGCTAATCATGCTTTGTATGATTTACTTACTCACGTTTCCATAAAATTTCATGTACGTGTTTATATTTAAGAAGAATGTATATCATTCTTTATTAAGAGAACGTGTCAAATAATTACGTGTTATATCTGTCATTGTGAATACGGTGTTATATCTGTCATTGTGAGATGCCAATTCTAAATAGGTAAGTCGATTGCTGATAAAACCGATAACGTTATCAAGCGTAACTCATCACCAGTAATTTTGATGAATCAAAAATCGAGGAAGTCTTTAACGTGTGTTCATTGTGTCAACGTAGAATTGAACAAAGCGATTTTTTATTTCACGTAAATCTCAGGAAGAGATTTCTTCTGTTATTCACATCTTCCTTTTTAATGCCTGAAGTCACAATGACCAATTTATATATAACATTTACATTATTATTATTATTATGTATGAGTGAAAATAGAAACTCAGATAAAGTGTTAAAAATGAAGAAAGGTGATTTGTGTAGATATACACGTATATGCGATAAAAGAACAATGTTAGAAAACGTAATCTGTGACTCACTATAAATTAAAGAAGTTTCGTTGAGTAACCATAGCCAAGGTGTCTGTAATAACCGTCTGAAAATTGTGAAAGCAATACCCTTTTCGTTGCACGATCGTTAGACACTAGTACTGATTGAAATTCTCATGGATCACAACTCGCCGTACGTAACGGGAAAGCTGCGTGGAGGCAGCGTTTCGCGCGGCGACTACTCGACGACTACGCGACGCATCGCCGAGGCGTTTTAAACGCTCGCTCACTGAAACGTCAATTACCTCGCACCGCCTGCGTGGAGAGATGAACGTTCTTTGATTTCATTCTCCAATGACTAGATAGTACGATTGATCGATTTTTGAAGAGATTACGCGTTCGTGATTACCCCATAAGAAAGCGCGTTAGCGCATTCTATCTGTACGTAATATAAATCTATGAGAACAGATTGAACGTTCAAATAATATTGAGAGAAGGGATATTACATTTTAAATTCGTCTGTAAGTTTGCGATCTACTTTGAGCAGTCATTACAGAATATAAATTATACGTTTCTGTGATTTATAATCTCGATGTTAAATAATGATAACAAGAGAATAGCACAGTGTGCATGTGTACAAATTAAATTTCTGCATTAAATTCTTCCCATATTTGTAACAGCGCATGGTTTTGTATACGTAAATAGTCTTCGTCTGATGACGCAGACGAGTTAATTAATGATCATATGGTGGAATGTTGTCCGATTGTTCAACAAGTTTGGTAGATACAATACTGCGATTTGCATTCGTTACAGAGTGCATGTATTTTGGAGATTGATGCAACTTTCATTGGTATATAACTATGTACAATTTTTATTTTTAACGAAACAGGATAAGAACAAATTGATTCAAAGATTTGTTCGTACCAATTATATATTTATCAACAGAAAACGATATTCAATAACTTTGAGATTCCTGATATCAAACTCTAATTATTTAATAATTGATATCGTATTTAATTACCTCAATTCCAGTGAGTGAAAAATTCTGAAAACAACTTGTAGATATACTGGTTGACGTCAATTCCAAAATTTCTTCCTTAATTAACGTCGTGTATATTTTTTCAAATACATGGTCGAGGCAAACACTCTCATTTCCTTTTTTGTGCAAGTTTCAAGTGTCGCTATTGGTCAATGGTGTCTATATTATGTACTATACAATCTTGCTATACTGTGTGTACCTTGTATACATGCTGAAGCTACACGTGTTAGGTGAAAAATGAAAGATCAGAAGAAAACTTTAAAAAGAAAGAAAAGTAGTGTACAAGTGGAAAATAATGGCAAAGAAGAAGAGAAGAACTCAACAAAATATATATCCGAAGAATCGGTAATTTTATTTTCCTCCTAATCCAACATAACCTATCAAAATTACAAACTGTAAATATAAATCAGTCTATTTCAAAGAATTCTTTACTAAATACCGAATGATTTCAAAAATGCAATTCCATAATGAGGGAATTTTATTCGACAGTATACAAATATATTTATATTTATTCAATATTCATATTTTTTCATTGATTCATTAATGATTTTAAGTACTTGTACAATTATATAAATTAAATAACAAATATTAGTTATCAGTTACATGTATCTCTGTATTTGTTTAGGATTCTGGCACTGAAGATTTATTGTCAGCAGAGGTGAACAACAATGATGAGAGCAGTGATGAAGAAGTAAATGATAATGAAGATGTTCCTGACTCAGATACAGAAAAGGATCCAATTGTTTTCCAGTCTGATGATGAAAATGAAGAATTAAGTTTTGAGACAGATTCAGATGATCCTGGTTTGGATGAAGATTACTCTGAAGATGAGAATAGTTCTTTGAATACAAGTGATGAAAGTACAGATGAAAACATTGAACGAGAAAATGAAGATTCTTTAAGTGCTTCAACATCTAAGGATAATAAAATAAGGAAAAATAAATCATCTTCATTTAAGATTAGTGATAAAGATGTATCAAGAACTAATAATCCAAACAAATCAGTTGTAAAAAGATCAAATACTCCTCAGAGAAGCAAAGTAGAAACAAAAAGAATTTCAAAGAAAAATTTAGAGAAATCGAAAGAAATTGATGTAATAAAGAATGCTACATCAATTAACGAAAAGGTAGACAAGGATAAGCCAGTAGACAGTCAGCAG